>JARLTB010000122.1:7705000-7985000 GCA_030141615.1 Unio pictorum
TCCATTCTTGAATATGCTGATGTATAAAGTCTTGAATAGGAAGATGTACCTACAGTTTTGATGGATCACGTTGCTATAACTCACGATGTCTTTTAACGAATTCACTATATGAATGTTTTTCACTCAGAAAGATCAATGAGCACTTTGTAGTTCCTATAAGAAATAAAAATAAATAATTCATCTCACATTATAAGTTAACATAACTAAAAGTGATTCCGCTAGTTATACCAAAGATGTTTAAAACAAAATGATACTATCAGCTGCTCAGTATTAAGAAGTTAGAGTTAGGACTGATCGGCTCGGTGTCAGGATAATGTGACTGGGTGGGACATCGTGCTACATGTCTGTAGTCATGATGCCCCAGTTCTAGGCATCACTATCACCTGCCACATTGCAGACATCGTAAAGATATGACTGAGAAATTGTTAAAGCTACGTTAAAACTCCAAATATCACACATACACATACACACACAGACACACTAACACATGCATACTTGTATAATTTTAAAGACTACTTGTTGTTGCTATTTTTCATGTTTTTCAATGGAATTGTACGAACAGAATATCTGAAAAACCTATGCCTTGAAAACAAGCTTAAATATTGTCAAATGCTAACGAACCGGTTATGAATTCAAATTAAGAATATTCAATTTCCAATAGTACTACAGCATATTAACACCAATATTAACACTCTTACTTAATAAACTATTTGATGTTGGATGTTAGTCAGAATATTAGTCAATGGCTATCATCATACCGATTTTGAAGACAGCAGATGCAAATGTACTCTCTCATTACAAAGGCCTTAGTGTGCTAGCTGTATTAAGCAACGTGTTTACATCG
The DNA here is from genome assembly GCA_030141615.1 of Unio pictorum. NCBI lineage: Eukaryota > Metazoa > Mollusca > Bivalvia > Unionida > Unionidae > Unio > Unio pictorum. Next base: position 7,705,845 of record JARLTB010000122.1, read on the forward strand.
ATTTTAAATAACACAATAAATGAATAGGAGGAGGAAAACGAATTACTGCATGAAGAACAATCCAGATTTAGAGCGATGTATTCCATAGCAGATAATATATTTATACTAACTACATTCATTTGTAAATATTTAAGAAAACCTAGGGGTAGATTCTATGCAGTATTTATTGACTATGAAAAAACCTTTGATAGGAAAGAAAGACGTTTAAACGCTCGTTAGCGAAAATATTAGTGGGAAAAAGTGATATGATTCATTTGGGGCATTTATAATAATCTAAATTCATCATGTGTTAAGTTTTATCTCCTTTACTCTTTTCGTTATTTTCAAACGATTTGAAACATTTTTTAGCTGAAGAAAGCAGCTGAGTATCAACAGACACTTTAGAACTATTTATACTGTTTTATGTAGATGATTTAATTGTCCTGACAGACACTGCTCACCAATTTCAAAAATATGCTCAGTATTCTGCAGATATATTGCCCAAAGTGGAAATTTAAACTTGACTATGGAAAGAAAAAAACAAGAGTGGTTGTATTTCGCATAGGTGACTGTCTCAGGAATTATGAACAGTTGTACTATGTCAATACAGTTGTAAGGATATAATCATATTATTAGTATCTAGGATGTATACTTTATTCCAAAAACTATTGGTTTATGTGACAGAAATACGACTACTACTACTACTACTACTCCTCCTCCTCCTACTACTACTACTACTACAATTACTACTACTACTACTACTATTACTACTACTACTACTAATACTACTACTACTACTACTACTACTACTAATAATAATAATAATAATAATAATAACAACAATTATTAATAATAATAATAATAATAATAATAATAATAATTAATATAATAGAAATAATTAATACACTTATAATACTAATATTACGAAAAAGATGAAGAAGAACAACAACAAAAACAACAAGAATAACAGCAGCAACAGCAGCAGCAGTAATAACAGCAAAACTTCTGATTAAAAAAATACTAGTACTACTATCACTACTACCACTACTATTTCTTCTACAAATAATAACTGCGATTGCAAAGGTGAGCCAACACAAATCATTAGGTGTTGGACTACATTTTCTAATCCAAACTCTATTCCCCACTTGCAAATCAAGTCCAGCTTACCTCATCCCCACTTCATAAGAAGCCATGATGACCTAGTATAACATAATTGAAAATGTCACTGTAAATTGTTGTGCGTTTAACCTCGAAACTCTCCCATGATCATCAGTGGTAAGAATTCAAAACGACCCATCCCCTCCTCTTGAAAATGTTACTACAAGTGCAACATAACAACAAAGTTTAGTGACTTTCCAGCCAGAAGTTAACGGACAGACGAAGCTTAAAACAATCTTCCCAGGTAAATTGTTCAGATAATAATAATAATAATAATAATAATAATAATAATAATAATAATAATAATAATCAGGGCCGGCGCTTCCGCTAGGCGAACTAGGCAATCGCCTAGGGCGCTGGGCTAAGGGTTTATTACATGATGGACGGGTGGGGAAGGGCTTGAGTGGAAGGAGGGCGCCAGATATCTGATCTCGCCTAGGGCACCAAAATGCCTTGCACCGGTGCTGATAATAATAATAATAATAATAATAATAATAATAATAATAATAATAATAATAATAATAATAATAATAATAATAAGGGGAAGTTGGAGAAATATAACAAATGGTCGACGCAATCTCAAGTTACAACTTGACATAGAAACATTATTAATTCTAAATTTCAGCGTTCAATGTGTTATATAATAACTACCAAAACTTTCTGACGTTTGAGCATGTATCATAACTAAGCTAGGTTTGAATTAGATCTAAAGATAATGAGATTCCAGAAATGGGTTTTCATATTAAAATCTTTTTATGCTATTTCACATCAATGCCGTACTAGGGAATTTCAACATTCAAAAAATGTATACAGTATTTAATCTTGAAGTATAATTTGTGTCATAAATAGGAAAGCAGCGATCTAACATATTTGACTTGGTTTGATGGATTCACAGACAGATAGACAGACTCCAACTGAGTTATACAGTTATTGGTTTCCGTGTGAACCCAATGAATAAAATAAACACGTCTTTTCAAGTTTAAAAATTGCTATCGCAGCTGTTGCCTTACTTAATAGACTGCGTTTTATTTTCAAATTACACTATATAATAAATTTTATTTTAATTTAAAAGGAACACGCAATGTACCCAATGGCAGTAACGTTATCACTTTAAATTAAATTCTCTGTAGACCTGTTTCAAAACCGAAATCAATGCTTATTCTCTTTCATCCAGTGAAAGAACTACAAGTAATTATAATCAGACGCGCGCTATGTCCAGTGGGATTTTAAATACAACACCGTTCTAAACACAACTCGTTGATGAAACATACACGGTTACGGCTCCAGCAGACAAGTTGAAATTCAATATCGATTGTGCTATTTCATAGGAATAACCAGTGAAAAGCAAACAATTTGGCATATTGTATCTAAGTGAATTAAATCCGTAAATGCGACAAAAATTAATTCGCCTGGATTAATTCGTAATTGTATTCAGCATTTTAATCCTTCAACGGATAATGCGAAATTAGGTAGATTGTGTCCCCGTTCTTCATGAATGCACGAAATAAGTTTTTGCAAGCAGAGGTTATGTACTAAGTCGGTTTAAAAATATGTTAATCAAAATAGTTGTTTTAAATTGTAAGTTTTATATTAAAAATATTAACTTTGATATAATTATTTGAATTTAATTTGCAATTTTTAAGAATATGGCAATTATAAGAACATGATGTAAAAATATCAGCTGTGGTACGATATTGATTTTAAATAGCTACGAAACATTTACGGAGGAGATATTAATACTTAGCGAGGAAGTCAAAGATATATGATGACATATCCCCGTTTTGTCATGTACATTTATGCGGTACATTATGAATTAATACAGTATAACTTAACAAAGCCATTTTGTGAATATTTCCATATATAGCTTTGTAACACTATAACCCTATCAATCCATATATCCATTCCTAGCTTTGTTATATTATGCTGCATTATCAAGATTCACATTCTGTCACGAAAATATCAATTTAAAAACTAATATGAGGGGAAGACAGATCCACATTTATTATATTCTTTGTCATTTTATAATACGATTCTCTGAAAAGTTTCTGACCAACTGACCAAACTAAGCAATGATAATTGGTCGAAAGAAGACATGCCATCATTGCAACGGAAACATAGCAAAACAGCACGATAAGAAAATGAATTTGGAAATTAAATATTGTCAAATTTATGTTGAATATGTAAAGATAGACAAATCAGCAATTGATCACAAAATACCCATCCTACTTCCCTAGTATACTCATTTTTGTATATTTTTAACATTTGTTGATGAACTTTTGGGTAACATAGTGTTTATGATAATTACATTGTAATTGTGTTAGGAAAAGAGATTTTTCACACGTTTCGGTGATTGATCAATGGGCGGGTCTCTGTTCTTTAGAATCAATACGCGGAGTGGATTTCTGTTCTTTTGTACAACTTTGCCTGAACATATAAACCTATTGTTTAATCCACCTACCTTCTATATTAATAGTCTCATCTATTGAAGATGAAAATTGTATGAAGTGAGTAAGCCGATGTTGTTATGTAATATCCACCGTTCTCCCTTTATTTTGGCGCTGCCATTACTTTAGCCTGTGGTGTAGCGAGCGTTCTGGTTCCTTGCTACACACTTTTGCTAGGATGTTGAGTACAAAAGCATCACTCAACAGTAACTAGTGCGACAGCTTTAATCTGATTTACATTTCCGTCTCGATCTTTTTTGCACCTTCTAGAAACCCACCATGGCTAAGAAAAGTCTTGTTTTGAAAATGCAAAATCCTAAGATCGTATGATACTTCGGAAATAAAATTTTAAACAGAGGTGTGTTGATCCCCAGAGAGTGTTGTGACTGATGCTTGGGGTCCGCGTTCTGGGCCATCGCGTTTGTTTTCTTTATGCTGATGATCAGCCGAGCCTCACCGGATGCTTTAGCAAAGCGGTCCATCAGGTGATATAGCACAGCTTCTGTCAGTGGCTAGTGAAGTATAAGCTGCAAAAAGCATGTCTTTGATGGTCGCATCATGCACTTTGCTCTTTGCCTTTATTCGTGTCAGGTTGAACAGTTTGCCGTCTGATCGCGTGTGCAGGTCGATCCCTTCTGTGGACGTTCCAAAGGCATGCTTGAGCAGGAGAGCGAAGACTTTGCCGGAGAGCTTTGGGGTTAGGACGCAGCACTGTTTCACTCCGCTGAGGGTGTTGAAGGTGTCGGACGTTGAGCCATTTTATTACACTGTGCCTTTCATGTCATCGTGGAAGGACTGGATCATGCTTATATATATATATATATGGTGCAATTAGTTTTTGATGCCTTTGGGCTGTTATCTAAATCCAGAGACGGGGAGAGCTGACCCTCCGGTTGCATCCACATATCTACCTATATTGTAAACTAACTGTGGTAAATCAAGGGGCTTCAAACAAAACCTACAGAATTTATTTTTAAACAGTTCAGATTAGGAAAGGAAACATTACATTGGATGGAAAATTACATACTTTATGTAAGACAATGGAATTTATATTTTAAGAAACCTATGATATGTCAATTTTAAGGATCGATTGAATTTTTGCATTAATATTAAAAAGTAAAAATCCTGCATTTTGAAGAAAAAAAAACACAGCTCAAGTTCAGACAACATTATTATATGCACACTGGTCGTTTGCAATAAAGGCCATCGAAGTAAAAAGGGAAAAGAAAATAATATTATATTAGTCAATTTTGTATAGAAACTATATAGTTAAAATGACATTGATTTCGAACAATTTAGATGTCTACTGCCCAGAGTAAGGCTTTGTTAGCTATAAATATAATATCATTGGGTAGTAAACTGTATTTGCTTCGGGAATTAAACGATAGCTATTTCCTCTGATGCTGTAAACTAGTTGACTGACCTTCATTAATACAATACAATTTACGTCATATGCAAACCAATGCCAGCGTTATCAGAACTGACACAACAAATAAATATTCAATTAATTGAAGCTGAACGATAGGTGTATAATCGTTTAACCTTTCTGTTTTGTTTCTTTAAATGCTGAAGGGTTTAAGGCACTATTTATTGGTATTTGATTGCTTTTTTTTTTACGGTCCTGTAAACAGGACAAATAAATTTTGTGTGTGTGTGTGTGTGTGTGTGTTTGTGTGTGTGTGTGTGTGAGAGAGAGAGAGAGAGAGAGAGAGAGAGAGAGAGAGAGAGAGAGAGAGAGATTGTTTGAATGCTGAGGTTTAAGTCACATGTGAAATCAACAAGTTCAAATTATGACCTTGAAGTGAGATCGGAAAAAAACAGGCTTATCAATATTCCTCAAAAGTCAATCATTAAAGCATTCTGTTTTGTAAGTAATTACAATTAGAATGGAATAATGTTGACATAATTATTTACTCTGAAAGTGTAAATAACTACTTCGCAATAGACTTAGAAAAGAAAATGAAGAGAAACATACGATTACAACGATTTTAGAGGAATCTTGAAAGTGCGATGATCTAAAATGATACAGTTTGATGAAAAGACATTTTTCAGCACGCCATTTAAAGGTCGGTTGGAGAAAGAAAAAAAAAACATGCAATACAAAATATTGTTTATGTAAAAGCTCTAAAGACATGAATGAGGCATTACTTTACACAAGATAAAACGAAATAAACGTCTTACATTTTACAACATGCAAGCTGAGGGATATCTTAAGACATCAATAGAAGTACCCCCATTTCAAGCAAGGGAGAAACAACGTCCCAACTCGGGATCAAACTATTCGGTATTGTGAAAATATAAACATTTATAACACCGAACGTTAAAACAGGAGAACTAACTAGTATTTCTAAATACGAACAATGTTAGCAAAGAGCTACCTTGATAAGTTTTTAGATGAAATAATTCAAGTCAGGCAAGTAATTTTAAGGGTTTCAATCGTTGAATAAATTGTATGATTTGCACGATATTGATGCAAAGGATAGGTGTTGCAAACTAAACTGATCTGTTTTGAAATAATAAAGACGACATGCTAATAAACAAACGTTTTCAAGACTAAACATTGGACAAATGTTAGGAATTAATGATCTGTGCTAACAAAATGGAAACGATTAGATCAAGTATTTAACAGTAAGTGCACATATCGCTATTAAATACATTATGGGTCAAATATATCGGCTGCACACAAAGCACAGTACCAAAAACTTTAATAATTTTGCATCTGTAAAAACTATAACCCACTACACCCTTTTACCCGTTTACGTATTCAAAAGTTTGCTTACAGAAACGTACCACAAGATGAAACCATAGTGGATATGTTTTTCATTATTTAAACAAATTCATAATTTACTAGCACTAAGCCTGATTGTTAAAAATATAATGTGGGCTCCGAAATTCTCTCTCGCTCCCCGTCCCACCCCCCACCCCTCTCTATCTCTCTCTCTGTCTCTCTCTGTCTCTGTCTCTCTCTGTCTCTCTGTCTCTCTCTCTCTCTCATATATATATATATATATATATATATATATATATATATAGAGAGAGAGAGAGAGAGAGACAGACAGAGAGACAGACAGACAGACAGACAGACAAAAAGAGGCAGACAGACAGACAGAGAGGAAAGATGATTGTTCTTACCTAAGCAAAAACATTTCAGAAACTACTGTTGTAAGAGAAAGTACAAAGGAATGATTCACACAAATTATAATTTAAACACAATTTAATAAAATCCAAGTTTCATTACATGATGTTTGATTAAATTTAATGATGATAGTCGTTCATCGGTGTCGATGACGAACATTCCATGACATCGATTTACTGGAGGTTGGTCCAGAGATGGCAGATCAGTCCGATCCCGGCCAGCAAAAGTCTGTTGTAGAGGGGACTTGGATGTGCAGGTGGCTAATAGGGGATTGCGGGACTGATGTTCACAGATTTGCGCAGATCACGTTTCTCAGCTGCGTCCACCAGATTTTGTATGTGTTCTAAGTCTGCCGCAATGGCATTGCCTTGACTGTACCAAGCAAATCGATCAACAGCGACACTCCCAGATGCCAGGGTCAATGCCTAAGCTCTTGAGCGAGATTTTGAGGGTGTCTTTTTGAGATCTTTTGCATTGTTGTAGCTTTCCCTAGAATACTTTTTTTTTCGGTAGGCGTTCTACCGACATGCGGACAACATGGCCAGCCCATAAGATTTGTGCGTTACACAGCATGGAGTGAATGCTTGTCATGCTGGCCTGAGTGAGCACGTTTGTATTCGGTATCTTGTCCTGCCATCCGATTTTCCAAGGCAGTTCATATGAAAGTGGTTCATTTTGTTTACACGGCAGCAGTACACAGTCCAGTTTTCGCAAGCATAGAGGAGGGTGGGGAGAATGACTTCTGCGTAGACTTTGAGTTCAGTGACAAGCTTGATGCGTCTCCTATCTCAGCCATATCTCAGCCATTTTATATGAGTCTGCCTAATGCTACGCTTGCCTTGGCAATCCTGGTGTTGATCTCATCGTCTATATTGACTTCTTTGGAAAGGTTGCTGCCGAGGCATGTTAACCTGTCAACATTTTGTAGCTTTTAACAATTGACAGTGATGGGTGGTTCCGGGTAACCTCCTCCAAGAGCTGGCTGATGCATAACCTCGATCTTGCTGGTGGAGATGCTGCGTCTGAAGTTGGGGAATGATGTGTGAAAAGGTGAATGCTCTATTGTATGTCCTCCTCTGTGCTGAAAATTGCGGGCACCGTCATCTGCAAACTGGAGGTCGCGAATGATCTCAGCCTGGACATTGGGTTTGGTTTGGAGCCTCCTCAGGTTGAACAAACTCCCATCCAGACGGTATCGGAGACCTACTCCCACATCATTATCCTTGAATGCACCTATCAACATTGCGGAGAACATGTGTCTGAAGAGAGTGGGGGCTAAGGCACATCCTTGTTTCACGCCATTCGTAACTGCAACTTCGGTATAGTTACTCTGGTCTTGGACTTAGGATGCCATCATGAAAATGCCTCATCATTTCAATAAAGACTTCTGGACAGCCAAATTAGCCTATGATCTTCCAACGGACTTTCCGGCTGACATTAACATTAAAGGTCACGAAGGTGATGTATAGCCCGACATTTATGTCAGGACACCTTTCTTGCTTCTGCTTGGAAGCAAAGGTCATTGTCGATGGTGATTATCTCCTTTCTGAAGCCACGCTGACATTCTGGCAGTAGGCATTGATCAAGGTGTTCTGTGAGTCTGTGCATCAGTAGCCTGGCAAGGACGTTACATGCAATGCAAAATAGAAAGATTCCTCAATGTTGTCACAGGATTGGCGATTGTCTTTACGTTTGTAAATGTAGATGATGGATGCAAATTTGAATTCATGGGGTATGCGTTTCGTCTTCCACATCCCACAGAACATCTCTTTAGTCTTTCCACTACCCTATGTTATGCCACCGTCTTGTATATCCCTGCTGAAATGGAGTATGCTCCTAGACCTGTCCCACTAGACAGGAACTCAGTGGCATGTTGAGGTTTCAAAACTGTTCAAGGGTCAGCCAATCTCTCGTTAATCTCCACCTGAGGTAGACGGCTGGTTGCTTTATCGTTGCTGGAGGAGGAGTTGTCGAGGACACCATCTAAGTGTTCCGCCCTGCGATCCAGTACGTTCTCCTTCACAGTTATGGGAGTGCTCCATCGGAGCTCAAGAGGGAGACTATGCCTGATGTTACTGGGCCATAAACATCACGAAGAGCAAGCACTATGTGAATTCTTCATATCGTATCGGTCAGCGAAGGACGGAATATCTTCAGCCTTTGGACTCAGCTGTGTCCTTCATTTCTTCTTATCTAGCAGGGACTGTATTTCTTCACAGTTCTCATCAAACCAGTTTTATTGTTTTCATGCAGTGACTTCATGGGTTTCAGATGCAGTAGAATACACCATATTTGTTAAGGCCGTCTAGAATTTCTCTACGTCGTTGTTATCAGAATACGTCGTTTCCAACTGGCTTGTCAGAGCTTCAGACGCAGCTTGCTTAGTATTACACAGACTTTCATCCTAGAGACGCTGAATCGCTTTGGGACTTGAATTCCTTGTGGACATCTTTAAGGTTGAATTCTAAGATTTATCTTGGAATGACAATCCTTAAACTCATCTTGGTTTATCAGGCCAGTAGAAGCCGTTGCCCGTATTGTTGTCGCAGGTGAGACCTGAACGCCAAGTGGAGACCAAAGGTGGAATAGCTACCCTCAAAGGAGTACGGATGCTATACCCACCAGAAGTACTGCTACTACATGAAATCTACTTACAATTTACATGTGTATTAAAGCCCGTGTTGTTTGTACCTATCATTATCGCTGATGACTTTATTTATATTCATGCTTTCCAACATGGCTCTGAACCAGTTTATTTTCTTCTTAGCTGCGTACATGTCTCTTTCCTTGAACCCTAATTAAGCATTTATATAAAGCTCAATCCAACACGGGTATAACTTGGCAAGCCAATTAATCAAACTTTGAAATATGCATTATTAAATTATTCATTTCGAATTTGGAAAATTATGTCGTTTTAATTCTTGTCTTTGCAAATTGCATTTCCTCGAGAAGCTGCGATCTTTTTAATCCACGTATTATCTTTGCTTTGTTCACTTATGTCAGCTCAATTAAAACCAAATACGTTATAATCAAGATTTTAGAGAAATGTTCGCCACTTTACTATATTTACGCTTTGCAATAACGTTCTTAAAAATATTCTCGAAGATAAACAATTTTTATGCATAAAGTGAAGAAGTTCTATTTTTTTTATTTTATCTTTATTGTGGCGGTCTCTTTTTCTGTTATTTTCTGCAAGATATTTGTATAAAAAGTCTTACTAATTGGACCATTTGTCTCGCAATTCACAGCAGAAATTTATATATTCCGTTTGTTTATTTGACAACCATAAGCATATTTATCCAATAGTTCAAGACTAAGTAACACAGCCAGCAAATATTGCTCGATTCATGCATACATTGTTCCTGCATCTGTCAAAGATCTTAAAAGTACACATTTCACGTCAGACACTCGTGTTAGTCTTAATTAGCATGTTTCATGTTTATAAATTTAGAACCAGGTGTATTTCCTGGCATATATTTAATACGTTTTGTTTAGATTGACATCTTCGTTTGTCAGTCGTCAAACAATTATGTGATTATATCAGTTTCGACTCCAGGCAGGTTATATGTGTTTTGGAACACTTCTTGTGCAGATTTAATACCAAAATGCATTCTTGTGTTGCAATATGTTAAATGTTGTCAATAACTGACTTTCCTCATCCAGCGAAATTTACCAGTAACCAGGATTGCATCTAATGTAGAGAAAACCTTTGGTTTCAGCCATACTTCAGGTTATACCTTTAATTGCAGAAAGTTGTTAATGCTCTATTTTGTATGAAATGTCTTGAATATAGACAACTTAGTAGTTTTCCGCCTTTTGTTTTCAGCAATTGCTAATGAACTGAACGATTCACTTGCTTCATCTGATTTCCTTGTTCTGTTCCTTCCATTCTAAAGGTGATTTAAGTGGTTCTTGTACAAATGCAGACACCTTCCTTGGCAGTATATTAATGACTGCTTCAACACTTTTTAAGATTGCGATATTATAGTTTTCTTTAAGACATCATAGACCTTTTCAATCTTTCACGAAATGAGTTTTTTTTTCTTATTCCTGTGCACAGGGTATGCTACCTGTGTAATACGTACAAATCTAAATACGCTTTGAAGAAAATAATAGGAGCTTGGTTAGTTTTGTTCGATATGGAAAATCAAATCTTGATTCATGCATTTCAATTTTCATCTGCCTATGACAATTAGTTTGTAACCAGAGTAGCTTGTAAGACAGATCTAAGTTGGTTTTACTTCAACATTGTCAACATTTATTATCTCAAAAATGCGATTTGGAATTATGTTTACTTTCAAACCAGTACCAGTATTAGATTTGACATAAGTACCATGAAGAATCCAAATGACAAAGCATTCTTTGTCAATTATTTCACAATTTGCTTTTGCCATAGTTGCTACAAAATGTTCCCTCATTTTTATTTAAGTATTATTCCATACCATGTTCGGCAGCATTTCAGAAATGGTGAGTGTGACATATTGTAGTTTACTTGTTAGTTCTAATTAATAACTGCTCCCCTTAGTAGTTGCAACATTAGATAGGGACTACTCCCTGGATCGAGGGCGCCGCGATACAATATAGAAAGTTATGGACGTGTACTGTGAAGGTGTGTTAATAAAGACTGTTCAAGCAACAACTTGAGACTCCCTCATTTTCCATGACATGGTGTCAGATGTGATTCCAAAGGATACATAAACTTTTGTAGTGAGTGAAAATTGCGAAATTCCAGGCACCGGAGAGCTTTAACTTTGGGAAGCCAGTGGAGTGGCCGGATTGGAAACAGCGTTTCGCGCGCTTTAGGATCGCCACCAAGTTAAACAAGAAAGATGAGGCAGTTCAAGTAAGTTCACTACTATATGCAATGGGGAAAGAAGCAGAACAAATATTTAAATCGTTTGAGTTTGCTAACGATGATGATGCCGACAAATACGCCCCAGTTTTGCAGAAATTTGATGATTACTTTGTCCCCAAGACCAATGTGATCCATGAAAGAGCGCGGTTTCACCAACTTAGTCAAATACCAGGAGAGTCGGTGGAGGAATTTGTAAGAAAGCTGTATGAAATTGCCGACCATTGTGACTTTGGCGCACAAAAGGATGAAACAATAAGGGATCGTCTTGTAATTGGAATTCGGGATAAAGAGGTTTCGGAAAAACTACAAATGGAGGCTGACCTCACCTTAGTGAAGGCCATACAAATAGCGAGACAGTCAGAACTGGTTAAAAGTCAGTTACGCGACCAAAGTCAGACGCTCAAAAATTTGGATGAAATCTCTAAACAGAACAAGGCATCAAGCACTAAACCATGGTCGACCAACCAAAATGGATAACGTCAGTGGCGCAAACTAAATCAGATTGGTCAAACAACAGCACAACAAACCTGTCACAAATGCAACAGGCGGCATGGTAGAGGTGAGAGATGTCCCGCTAAAAGAAAACGGTGCAGAAGTTGTAACAAACTTGACGACTTTGCAATTGTCTGTCGCTCTAAGAAAGTAAATGAGGTCACATTTAATGAAACACCAGCTACAGATTATGCAGAATACCAAGAAACATTCTTCCTTGGCTCAGTAACTATGTGTGACGATGATAAGGAGGCATGGCGTGTGATTTTGAACATTTGTGGAGCCCCAGTTCACTTCAAAATAGACACGGGAGCAGATACAACAGTTATGTCTGAAGCAACATACAACTCTCTTCCAACAAAACCAAAGCTTAGACAATCGGAATCCAAGTTGTGTAGCCCTGGAGGGATTCTGGATTCAAAAGGCGAGTTTATGGCACATACTACATATAAGAAAGTATCATACCAGTTTCGGGTATTTGTCATCAAGGGACAACGTGCCAATAATCTCCTTGGTCGTGCAGTTGCACACGCGATGGGTCTTGTGAAAAGAGTTGAGGAGATCAACAAAACAGCCTTTGGGCAATTTAGCCTGTTGAAGTGTGAGCCATACAGTATAGCTGCACCCAGGCGTGTTCCGTTTTCTTTGTTGTCGAGGGTGAAAGAAGAATTGCTCCATATGCAGCAGGAAGGCATCATTGAAGAAGTAACAGAGCCCACAGAATGGTGTGCGCCTATGGTATCAGTCCCTAAGAAAAATGGCAAAGTCAGAATTTGTGTTGACTTGAAGAAGTTCAATGAAGCTGTCAAACGGGAGAGATATATGCTCCCTACTCTAGATGATATAGATGATATATCACCGAAGCTGATAGGCTCCACTGTCTTCTCCAAACTTGATGCAGAAAGCGGATTTTATCAAATACCCTTACATCCAGAAAGTGCAAAACTGACCACCTTTATTACTCCGTTGGGTCGCTTCTGTTTTAAACGAGTTCCATTTGGTATTACCTCGGCTCCAGAGATTTTTCAGAGAAAAATGACAGAGCTGCTGACTGGCTATGAAGGGGCTGAGGCCAATATGGATGATATACTCATTTATGGCAGAACCTTAGAGGAGCATGACAGACGACTAAATTTGGATATAAAAAAGCTCAACAGGAGTGGACTGATGCTCAACAAAGAAAAATGTGAATTTAGAAAGAATAAATTGGAATTCTTTGGTCACGTGATTAGCCAGGATGGCTTAGGCCCCAGTCCAGCAAAGGTTGCTGCAGTGAAAGAGCTTCCTGCTCCATTAAATATCAGTGAGCTTCGTCGCACCATGGGCATGATCAACTACCTTGGTAGATTTCTCCCAGACTTATCTACAATAATGCGACCAATTTTGGACCTGCTGAAATCAGACACAGCCTGGTATTGGGGCCCAGACCAGGATTATGCCTTCACGAAAGTCAAGGAGATGCTGACATCCACGCCAGTCTTAGCGTTTTATAACCCTAACAAGTTAACTATTGTCAGCGCTGATGCCAGCAGTTATGGAATTGGTGGGGCAATATTCCAACAACATGGAGAAAAACTCAAGCCAGTTGCCTTTTTGTTCAAGAACACTCACCCCTGCAGAGATTAAATATGCACAGATAGAGAAGGAGTGCCTTGCATGTGTGTGGGCTTGTGAAAAGTTTTCACGATATCTTGTTGGACTGGACTCATTCAGATTGCATACAGACCACAAACCTTTAGTGCCATTGATCAACACACATGATTTAGATAAAGCCCCTTTAAGGTGTCAACGACTGTTGATGCGGTTAAGACGCTTCAACGCAAAGGCAGAGTATGTTGCTGGGAAGCTTTAAGTAGTTCCAGACACCCTTTCTCGGAGCCCTCTCCTGGACCAGGACTCCACGTACGAAGAGGAAGTGGAAGTTTTTATAGAGTCAATAGAGGCGTGCAGGCCAATTTCCGATACGAAATTAGAACAAATAAAAGAAGGTTACAGGAGTGACCACAATCTGCAGACTGCAATGACCTTCACCAGAAATGGATGGCCGGATAAGAAAAATAGTTGTCCCCTAGATGTACAACCATATTTTGCTGTACGCAGTGAACTCTCAGTTCAGAACGACCTATTTCTCTTCAGGGAGAGGGTTATTATACCTACAGTCTTGAGGCCCGGAATTCTGGATAACATTCACGAGGGTCATCAGGGATTAGCCAAATGTCGTGAAAGAGCCCAAAGTTGTGTATGGTGGCCAGGAATCGCGAGACAGATCCAAGACAAAATAGAGACATGTGAATTTTGTCAGATTAGAAAGCCAGCACAGAAGAGGGAACCATTGAAGACAACCTCTCTACCAGACCGACCATGGCAGAAAATTGCAATTGATATTTGTGAAGTCAAACAAGAAAGATACCTGGTATCTATTGACTACTTTTCACGCTATCTGGAAATTATGCATCTAACAAAAATAATCTCCCAGCAAGTAATTGGAAAGCTAAAGAGCACATTTGCACGATGGGGAATCCCAGAAATTGTAGTTTCAGACAATGGGACCCAGTTCACTTCATCAGAATTCAAGAAGTTTGCGGAGAAATACAACTTCAAACAAGTATTTACCAGTCCTCACTACCCACAAGCGAATGGTGAGGCAGAAAGTGGTGTCAAAATAGCAAAATCTATACTTATGCAGGATGATGTATTCCTTGCCTTGATGGCTTATAGAGCCACACCGACGGCTGCGACAGGTGCCAGCCCAGCCCAATTGATGATGGGACGCCAGATGAGGACCACCTTGCCCATTATTGAAAAGAAGTTAAACCCCAAGTGGCCAAACCTCAAAATCATCAGGCAGAGAGACCGTAAGACAAAACAAAGATATGAATTATTTTACAACCGGCGCTACACTACACGCAATTTGCCAGATATTAATAAGGGAGACAGCGTCAGAATCAAATGGCATGGAAATGATAACAAGATGTCAACACCAGGCATAGTTATTCAAGCCGACAAAGATCGAAGAAGCTACTTGGTAAAAACTCCCCAAGGGATATACAGGCGCAATCGAATCCATGTTATGCGGATGAAAAGCCCTGAGAATCTACTTCCAGTTGAGATAAATACATCTACAGACATTGTAACAGAGTCCCCACAGTGTACTGTCAGGAGTCATTTGGATTCCAGCACAAAGTCTCTAAATAACATGGAGCCCGTACCACCATCGGATGAATGTACCACCCAGTGTGACCCAGTCCAGCCAACCCCCAATAGCCAAAACACTCCAGTGCGGACGTCAACCCCCAGCAAGCCAGCGGTACCAAATGGGTCCAATAACCCAAACACTCCAGTGCGGACGTTAAGTGGGAGAGTCGTCCGAAAACCAGCCAGATTTTGTCTAAGAAAGTTACTTTTATAAATGTGCCAACGCGTAGTTTAGTATTCGATTTCTGAATTGGACTTTTAGGTTTCTATAGTATTATATTCAGGACTATCTTGTGCAAGTTTACAGTAAGCTATTATATAAATCAATTCCGTTAATTTCTATCAGTGGACATGTCAGATACAAAGACAGTAAATTCATTGTTTACTTATTTAATGTTTACATATTAATGGAATTGATTCATTGTGTTTCTTATTTACTAATAAGCAAAATCTTATGTTCTGATAATCTTAGAAGAGGGGAGATGTGACATATTGTAGTTTACTTGTTAGTTCTAATTAATAACTGCTCCCCTTAGTAGTTGCAACATTAGATAGGGACTGCTCCCTGGATGGAGGGCGCCGCGATACAATATAGAAAGTTATGGACGTGTACTGTGAATGTGTGTTAATAAAGACTGTTCAAGCAACAACTTGAGACTCCCTCATTTTCCATGACAGTGAGGTTTTCTACTTCTGTAGTAAATCTACTTCTTAATAAATCAAAGTTATTCCAAAATTTTAACTTCTGTCACCATGTTATGTTTTGCTGAAAAACACTAAATAAAGGTTTCGTCTAACTACCTTACTGGCTAAATTACAACTCACTTAAACAGAGAAAACGCAAGCACACTAGTTTCTCTCGCTAATGTAATAATAAGGCATATAGAGTTACACTTTTGAGTTTGGAGCCTGGAGATGATATTATGTGACTTGTAACGGTGAGATCATTTAAAGCAACAGAACGTTAGAAATATATTACAATTATGTATACATTGCGTAGATAAGTTCATAAGTTTCAAGGTTAATCACAGGTAAACATCACGTGATCCGATAAGGACACGAGTTTAAATATGAGAGGTCAGCCTGACTTTGTGATTAGCCATAACTGAAATAGTTGAATAATGTACTGCAAAGAGTTATTCGAATGATTCATTCAAACCCTGGAATTGCATTCTTTCAATTACGTGTTAGTTTTGTGTATAACATGGTATCAGATATTCTTAATAGTATTATTGGTCGGGTAAGAGTTATTAAGATTGGTTAATTTATTTACCTGTACTCTAACATTCATTTCAAAGAAATTTGGATTGTAATTCATTTAAATAACTCTGGGAATCGTAACATAAACTATTTTTCTGTATTGTTAATCAGAACTATTGGAATTGACAATATTCTAGCAATTCATTCACTGTACTATAAGTTCTTTTTAATTCATTCAATTGAATTTTAGAGAATTAAATTAAACGTTTAAATTGCACAACATGTTGGTTTTGCTCCTTTTTGTTAAGTAGCTTAAGAACCTAGGGTCGCAATACATACATACATACATACATGCGTGCATGCGTACGTACATACATACATAGACACACACATACATACATGCATGCATACATACATACATACATACATAACATGTACCTTATGTTCAAAATTTAATTATGAATATATATATATATATATATATATATATATATATATATATTAAACCGAAAACA
The DNA here is from genome assembly GCA_030141615.1 of Unio pictorum. NCBI lineage: Eukaryota > Metazoa > Mollusca > Bivalvia > Unionida > Unionidae > Unio > Unio pictorum. The sequence continues at coordinate 7,722,819 of JARLTB010000122.1, forward strand.
ACAAATGTTTATTTTAAGAAATAGATATTTAAATTTAAACACCACCAAATTTTACTACTTTTTGCAGCTTTTTGCATTGTTCAGACGAGCATCCACAACAAGAATTTGAAACACATTGCTTCATCCATAATTTCTAGGATCCTGCCACACGCACGGATTCATTAGATTCTAAGCTGCAACATATGGAATTAGTGGCTTATTAATCCAGTTCTGATTATTTGGACGTTTGTCTGGATACTTGACGAAGTATACCAATGATAATATCACCGATACCACTTCTCTGAGAAAATTTAAATCAAAGCTGAATATTGATGAACCTTGATTTTCACTATATCAGCTGCATGATTCATTCAATCGTATCCGTAATTCCAAAATTATTTTCAAGCCAACGTCTTTTCACAGGCTCGTCATTATTGGCATGCCATTATTCCGTTAATACATGCTAATATTCGTTTCTTGATAGTCTTTCTTGTCTGCATGTATGTCAGGACATCAAGGGCCCTAATGACTGAATATACTATGGTGCCAGCCCCCCCCCCCCCCCCCCCCAAGAAAAAACGAAGTTGAACAAATATTAAACTTTTAACAGGTTTAATATATATTTTAGAATCTAACTGATTCTTGAGAAGATGTTTGTCATATATGAATAGTTTATTATGCTAAAATATATTAGTCTGTGTTAGTACAGACTCGACTATTGAAACGCTTAATTAGATTAAACAGTTTTCTGTTTGATTTAAATGCAGATAATTAATCGATCTCTGAATATTATTTACTGGTTAGCAAGAAATCTGCTTTCCAAATGTAGAATTTTCATAACATATATGAAATAATGTATTACAGATGAATTGGGTTTTACGTAAATAACAGCACATTAGGGTTACATATGTAATTGATTTTAATGCACATATAATGCTGGACAAATGTTAAGTTACCATACAGAATCGGTCGTCGCCCGAGTGAAAAGGGAATGCACCTGCCGTTTTCCAACAGGACGAAGGTGACAAGTGTGCTAATGTTACTTTGCATACAATCAGAGAGACAGTATCACCATCGCCACCTGGAACATCATAACTCTGGTGCAAATTGGAAGACTCCAAGAATTAACACATGAGATTGAACACTACACATGGAACATTCTTTGACTCTGTGAGGTCAGATGGAAAGCCCTAGGAGAACACCAAACTAAAGATGTGTATATATTCTACTATAGTGGAGAGTTGGACAAGTCCGTAAATGGAGTAGGCTTCGTTGTAAGCAAAGCCATCAAGGGATTGGTGCTTGAATGTCTCCTATATCTATCAGAATCATCTCCATTCGTCTGAAAGCATTACCCTTTAACATCACAATTATCCAAGTCTATGCTCCAACTACTGATTATGATGATGAAGAATAGAAGAATTTTACAACAAACTCCAAGGTATTATAAACATGGTAATTTAAAAACATGGTAATTTAAAAAAAAATACATATCTTCATCATCCAAGGAGACTGAAATGCCAAAGCTGGAAAAGATGCTCTAAAAGACTTGGATAATCATTATGGACCTTCTTGTAATGAACTTACTAATAAAAGAGCGAGTCGACTGCTCGAGTTCGCAAGCTACAACAACTTGGTACTAGCCAACACCCTGGGAAAACATAAAGCTTCACGATGATAGACATGGCATGCACCAAATGGAACCCATCATAACTAACCAGATCGAATACATACTGGTTCCAAACCGTTAATGATCTGGCATCAATACAGCAATAACAAGAACGTTTCCAGGTGCTCACGAATTATGAATTAACATGCTAAAGAAAATCAGGCTCAGATTCAACCTTGAACAACTGAAGGACTCTAAGATCTGCAAGTCATTCCAAGCCAAAATTGGAGGACAATTTGCTCCACTCTGTGTAGGATGTTGATGTTAATGTGATGACATACACTTTCAACCCAGTCATCACAACATCTGCCAAGGACATTATTGGCCTACATCGACCAAATAGGAAGCCGTGGGTTACATAAGAGACTCTGAATCTATGTTATGCCCAAAGAGACCTAAAAAGCCACTAGATACACAACAGGGGCAATGGAGTACCGAGAAATAAACAAGAATATCAGAAGAAGAAAACGAACTTGAAGAAAGCAAAAGAAGATTGAATTGGACAAACGTGCACATAAATAGAGAGCAGTCTGAACAACAGTAAAGGGCATTCCAAATTGTGAAAAACCTCACCAGACAGAAACAACCAAGAGTCAGTACCATTCAAGACGAAATAAACAATGTCTCATAGAAGAAAGTGACATTCCAGAAAAATGGACTGCGTATTGGTATTGGAAATAACTCTACAACCATCCACCTACAGTAGACACAGAGGAGCTTGAAGTTCCAAACTGCACAAATGATGATGATTTCCCCATTCTCAAAAAAGAGGTGGAGTCAGCAATAAGATCATTGAAGAATAGGAAGGCGGCTGGAGTAGACAAAATTCCAGCTGAATTTATCAACAATGGGGGGGGGGGGGGCGGGGATCAGTGATACTAACAAATATCTGCAAGAAGATTTGGCAGACAGGTGAATGGCCAACACGGTGGACCCAGTCACTGATTGTAACACTACCCCAAAACGGCAATCTCCAGCTGTGACAAAATTACAGAACTATCGGTTTGATCAGTCATGCTAGTAAGGTGATGCTGAAGATTATATTGAACTGACTGAACCCACAAGCAGAAGAAATAATCTCTGAAGAACAGGCAGAGTTCCGGAGTGGAAGAAGCACAACAGAACAAATATTCAATCTTAGGGTTCTATGCGAAAAGTACTCGCAACATCAACAATACATCTATCATGTGTTAAAAAGGCTTTTGACAGAGTGTGGCACGAGGCATTGTGGGCCACAATGAAGACGTACAACATGGCTCAACAATTGACCAATACCATCAAGCAGCTGTATGCAAAGGCTATCAGCGCAGTAATTGCTCAAGGTTCTGTGGGGGACTGATTCAAGACAACAATTGGAGTACGTCAAGGCTGTCTCATGTCTCCCACGCTTTTCAACATCTACTTAGAGCGCATCATGAGCCCTGGAAAACCACTGTGGGGCAGTCAGCATTGGCGGGCGTAACATCACCAACCTATGTTTTGCAGACGACAGTGATGGACTGGCAGGCAGTGAAGAAGACGATCTTGCCACCTTAGTGAAGAACCTGGATGAAACATCTTCCATATCTGACATGATAAGCGCGGAGTAGACAAAGCTGATGATAAATAGTGTCAAACAAATCTCAGCCAAGATTAAAGTTAGCGGACAGGAACTGGAAACAGTGGTCCAGTTCAAATATGTTGATTAGATAATCACTGAATGATCAAGAGTAGAAATTGTGTCACGAGCAGCACAACAAACGGCAGCTATGTCAAAGCTAAGACCCATCTGGAGAAATAAGAATATATGTCTGAAAACTAAAATTTGACTATTGAGAGCACAAGGTTTCTCAATCTTTTTTTATACGAGTGAAGCCTGGACCCTGACAGCAGAATTGACAACAAAGAATCCAAGAACGTGAAATGAGATGCTACAGAACCATCCTTTGCATCTCTTACATAGACCACATAACAAATGAAGAAATTTGTAACACCATCAGGCATAAAGTAGGTCATTATGAAGACCTCCTCAACACTGTCAAAAAGAGAAAGCTGAAATGGTATAGCCGTGTCTCTAGAGCCGACAGTCTATCCACAACATTATTGCAAGGCAGCGTCCAGGTTGGCAGAAAGAGAGGTAGAGAGAGACAAAAGTGGAATGACACCATCACAGAATGGACCAGGAAACGTTTTGCGGAGACAAAGGTACTGGCACATGATCGTGACCAGTAGAGGGAACTGGTCAGATGTTCAGCAGCACAGTGCCTCAACGACCACACTAGGCCAAGAGACTGATGATGATGATGATGATGATGATGATGATGATGATGATGATGATGATGATGATTAACCAAATAAACATGAATTGTTTTAACACGTGCAACCAAATTCATACGTAACTGAGTTTACAAATGTTACCAAATTATTTTAATGTATGGAGAATGATCTTCATGACGAAACACTGAATTTGTATTAGCGCTTTCTTTTCATACGCAGTTATTTCTTCTCTTTATGTATAGAAGCAATTGTGTCCCTGATGTTTTCAACTGCGAACAAACTAATTTCAAATATACTGAACTTTTATGTTTTAAAAACATTATTGCATATTGCGGTGAAACCAGTCACGTGACGGCAGTTTAATATATATTATCTTTTTTATACATATGTACACTCGTCAAGAGAAACAACTGGACAAAAAAAGATAGCGTTAAAGGTAAACAATGTATCGATTCATACTTCCATTTAATCTGGAAAGTAATTGTCAATAATAAAAAAAGCATACCTTTTTAATGTTTGTTTGTTAAAAAAAAGTTATCTCGATTAGTAATTTTTTAAAAAATGTTTAATAATATTATATAATAATAAGAAGAAGAGGAAGAATTGCACGATGTGATTTACCAAACAAGATAATAAGAATAATGAGAACATTGAATAGCACTGAATCTTTAGAAGCACTAAGCGCTTCACAAATATATAATGATATGATTGCAAAGAAACACACGTCATGGATAAAAAAAAACATAAAAATGCATGCTGAAGATATTTGAGATTGGAAACAGTATTCTGTCTTTAAGTTTGTTCTTGCAGTCAAAAAATGTGAGTTTTACGAGCACTCTTGAAAGGGATCACTGTGTCTTTGTGTCTAATTTCAATGGGCAATTCGTTCCACATTGCTAGGCTTTGATATGCGAAACAACGTTGTCCAAATGACTTTGTTTTCATAGTGAGAATACGATTGTCAGATGAGGAGCATAAGTATCGTACTGGTGTGTACACATGGGTAAAGTCGGAGAGGTGCATTGGAGTGGAATCTGTCAGTCAAACGTAGTATAGAGAACACATGTGTTTTATTCTGAATCGAATGAATGGCCAGTGTACGGTACAGAGCAGCGAATTGGTGTGCTTTGATCGTGATACTCTAAGGATGATCCAAGCAGCTGTGTTTTTTTTAGCTTTTTGAAGTTTCTGGAGTAGATATTGAGACTAACTTGACAGAAGTGAATCACAATAGACCAGTTTTAAAAGTTCTCATGGACACTCGATTGTTTTAGTGGCACCAGCTGATATATATTTGCGAATGGAGCTGATGCGTCTCAGCGCAAGATCAGCATCCTTGCATATGTTCATGACATGTTGTGAAAGTACTGTCGAGAGTATCGCATAGGTTTCGTATTGACTGTGCGCATTTAATGTTGTTGTTGCTTATATTTATTTTTAAATGCCACCTAAGTTTATGAAACATTCTTTAATTATCTTATATTTTTACATATCCGATAAATATTAACTGTATCGATGATGCTGTAGAGTTTCAGGCAACATATTTTAATGCCCAACGCTTTTCTCGCTCGTGTGTTTAAAAAATCTAAATAGCTAAGCCAGTTCAGACTTTTTGTTCAGAAGGTTAACACATCCCATTTATCGGATGATGCTGTAGAGTCTCTGGCAATATATTTCCATGCCCAACGCTTTTCTCGTTCGTGTGTTTAAAAAAATTATTAGGTCAGCATAGTTGAGACTTTCTGTTCAGAAGGAAGCTGTTTACCTAACACATCCCATTTATTTGTATCTTCCGTCCTTATATGCATCGTCAGCAATAAAGCAAGAGTCTTATACGGAAACGCATTGCATTATTTCATTTCCGTTAAGTAAAAGCTAAAGTAATCTGTCAAGAAAATAAATCTGTATTGATGAGAACAGAAGGTAAGATGTAGAGCTTAAAAACTGCTTTCTATTTTATGGTTTCGCTCTTGTCGATTCGAATCTGCCTAGTGCAGATTTCTTGTATTTATTGCCTGTGATAATAGATCTGCGCACTCGAACTCAAAATATCAGGAGTTGGGTTGGATTGGGGGATTGTTGTTTTTTTAAAAAAAAAAAAAAAAAAAAAAAAGAAATTGTATTATACCAAAATGAAAGGAAACAGTTGCTCGAAGATAAAATAAGTGGCTATGTGTTTGTAAGTTGCTTCATATCTCATCTGCAATCTTGGCTGAGATATATGTGGAAATCAAACACGCTTACTATGATGAGGCCATCCGGCATTCTGGCTCAGACAGGCGTGTAAATCATGCCATTCAATACCAATTCAAACAAAAATATTTTATACGATTACGGACCTAAACATTCGGATGGAAACTCGAAGCTGTATGATGCGTTGGCTTAAAGTTTAGAGATAGACTTTAAGCTCTCAATCCATTATCAAACTCTTTCAAAAACAAAGAAAATAAAAGGAATGAAATAAATTATGGTATTATTTGGTTGAAAGTACCTAACAAAAAGACAGTTTCGTTTGTTACTAAAAAGACAACAAACGCAAACCCGAATTTAGTGAACATTTGTGCATTACAAGATTGAATGGGAATATAAGAAACAAATTTGGAACATCATCCTACTAAATATGAAGCTGACAGTACCATATCAATAATTATTTTTCTATAACGATTAATGTCTTTATTTACATACTTTGACAATCGAACCTGTTTCTCGTCATCTATGATTTATATTTCATATCGACCTACTTAAATTTTATCGTAAGGCAGCAAAGGCGAAGACTACATATTTTTGGTGTGTGCTTTGTTTAGCTTGTGGGTTTTTTTTTTTTTGAGCTGTATGGTTTAATAAAATTAGTTCCGTTTTTAAAGATATTATGTGTATCTAGTTATTTGAAGAAAATACGTAGTTTTGGGAAACAGTATGAAACATTTTAATCTTTAGTTCTGAAGTAATATGAATCTTTAACATATACATAAAATACAGATAATATTGCTGATAATAATGCAGATTTCACATCGCTACATTCTTTTAAAGTCACATTTAAATCGGAATAAGGAAAGATCGAATCATATTACTATCAGATTGAAGATTAACACAAATTATCCAAACTAGTCATGGCTTGAATACTAGGAGGTCGAAAAGTACCTTAAAGCCGCTAAGATTTGTTGAATTACATTGTAGCTGAGTATTTTAGACATATTTTAATGAAGAGTGTTCCTCATTTCATTAAGTTACAGTCATATATATATATATATATATATATATATATATATATATATATATATATATATATATATATATACAGAGAGAGAGAGAGAGAGAGAGAGAGAGAGAGAGAGAGAGAGAGATTCTACGTTTTCTGCAATTTTTAATTACTTCAATTTATTTCAGTCTCTTTAGGAACATACTAGCAAGAACCATTTTTATCTTCGAAGTTTAATTACTGGAATTGCTTTTGATTTGCTTTGTTTTATAAATCTTGCATATAGCTTATATTATCGATTATTGACCTACACTAATGACCTCCACTATTATCGACATAGGCTTGCGTGACAATAATTGCATCAACCTCTATGTAACTTTATAACGTTTAGGTGAACAAATCAAGAAAACAACCTTATACTTGTCAGAAAACCGCTGCATTACTTGTATATAAAGAAATATTGGTTCAAAAGAAAATGGCTCGTTTCCGTTTCTTCGTCTTTGTCATTAAAAGGGTAACACGGTGTACAATTAGGATCAAATAACAATCCAATTACTTTGCCGGAAACATCGGGTCATTTGGGTTGTGTTAAGGATGTCGCAATGCTGGTGGCACCTGCTACCGCCCAGAATATAATACTAATCAACAGCATCATCGTTATTTATAATTTGCAATTGGAGGTGACTTACCTACCATTGATGTACAATATCAAACATTTAATATTTTTTTTAAAACACCGGTGTAAAAAGAACAGTGTTGAGATAAATTAGTACAAGAAAGGGAAACAAGTACAAGGACAGAAAGCGCCTGATTGACTTAATGCAAAGTGAAATGTATCATGAGTTAATCGTATTACTGTCAAAATTGAAACGTATAGCAGGTGTCATTCATTATACGAGAGTTTCTCTGTTATAGCGACTGAAACAATGTCTGTGATTACGTTCTGCTCAATTAAATTCAGTATTTGCAATTTACCTGTAGTTTAAATAGCAAGTCTTCAAAGGCAGTTAATTATCCGTCTGCATATTTACCTATTTGCAATGAATATTTAAAAATTCTGTCTTTATATGACAACTCGCAAGGAAAGTAAAGATTTTTTTACTTATACACTTCAAACTTTATTTTTGAATTTAGGAATATGTACTTTAGATTGACACGCTATATATTTGCTTTTCATTTATTATTTATTTCAGCTATATAATAATCACTATTCATTTTGTGTTACGGTTGATTCTTTGAGTAAGTTTATCAAACATTAGTCTTTTTTTGTGATACAGTAATGACGGTGAAAAATTCAATTTGCATTGTTGTAAATAACTAAAATCGATACTTTTCATTATCAAAATGGTTTGAACTGCAATTCGTATTTACTTTAAGTCTCAATGCCGCCGTTTCGTGCACAAGTTAGCATATGCCAAATCATCCGAATAATACTAAAGCTTTCAAGATATTCGAAATCATCCGAATAATACTAAAGCTTTCAAGATATTCGTCCTAAACATCGCAAGGTTCCATTAGAGACTAGCTATATCGACATTTCATCACATTATAAGATGTTTAATTTTTCCTTCGAAACGAGAAATGTTTCCGTTTTTCAAAGGTGTACGACTTAATCCCATGTTGATCGACGACATCCGTGAGTCAACCGATCCCAGTCGAAACTAGTAACACAAGACTTGATAATGTCACCGTTGTAAATATAGCAAGTCAACACTTTGCATGTCTGATTGTCATGTCTGATTGTCATGAGCTTTCAGTCTATATTCCAGAGCCTAACTAAACACCAAATTTCACCGGAATCATAATTATATCTAGTGTACAATGTTTCTTCTCGATCCACTTTCAAAACAGGTGGGAACATGTCTCACTGCAATGCATCCTCTGTCGAATCATTTTGTACGCCACTTGCAAATGTTCTTGTTATTAGATTAGTCACAAACGGAATTTGTCAAATGCATCATATCATTACTTTTGGAGCACTCAGAACGAGAATGGAATTACGAGTGATTATCTTTGACTAAATCTATCTATCTATCTATCTATCTATCTATCTATCTATCTATCTATCTATCTATCTATCTATCTATCTATCTATCTATCTATCTATCTGTCTGTCTATCTATCTGTCTGTCTGTCTGTCTGTCTGTCCATCCATCCATCCTTCCATCCATGCACCAACCCACCCACCTACCTATCCATCCGTCTGTCTGTCTGTCTGTCCATCCATCCATCCATCCTTCCATCCACGCACCAACCCGCCCACCTACCTATCCATCCGTCTGTCTGTCTGTCTGTCCATCCATCCATCCTTCCATCCATGCACCAACCCACCCACCTACCTATCCATCCGTCTGTCTGTCTGTCTGTCCATCCATCCATCCTTCCATCCATGCACCAACCCACCCACCTACCTATCCATCCGTATGTCTGTCTGTCTGTCCATCCATCCATCCTTCCATCCATGCACCAACCCACCCACCTACCTATCCATCCGTCTCTCTGTCTGTCTGTCTGTCCATCCATCCATGCACCAACCCACCCACCTACCTATCCATCCGTCTGTCTGTCTGTCCATCCATCCATCCATCCTTCCATCCACGCACCAACCCGCCCACCTACCTATCCATCCGTCTGTCTGTCTGTCTGTCCATCCATCCATCCTTCCATCCATGCACAAACCCACCCACCTACCTATCCATCCGTCTGTCTGTCTGTCTGTCCATCCATCCATCCATCCTTCCATCCACGCACCAACCCGCCCACCTACCTATCCATCCGTCTGTCTGTCTGTCTGTCCATCCATCCATCCTTCCATCCATGCACCAACCCACCCACCTACCTATCCATCCGTCTGTCTGTCTGTCTGTCCATCCATCCATCCTTCCATCCATGCACCAACCCACCCACCTACCTATCCATCCGTATGTCTGTCTGTCTGTCCATCCATCCATCCTTCCATCCATGCACCAACCCACCCACCTACCTATCCATCCGTCTCTCTGTCTGTCTGTCTGTCTGTCCATCCATCCATCCTTCCATCCATGCACCAACCCACCCACCTACCTATCCATCCGTCTGTCTGTCTGTCCATCCGTCCATCCTTCCATCCATGCACCAACCCACCCACCTACCTATCCATCTGTCTGTCTGTCTGCCCATCCATCCATCCTTCCATCCATGCACCAACCCACCCACCTGTCTGTCTGTCTGTCTGTCCATCCATCCTTCCATCAATGCACCAACCCACCCACCTGTCTGTCTGTCCATCCTTCCATCCATGCACCAACCCACCCACCTGTCTGTCTGTCTGTCTGTCCATCCATCCATCCTTCCATCCATGCATCAACCCACCTGTCTGTCTGTCTGTCCATCCATCCTTCCATCCATCCATGCACCAACCCACCCATCTACCTATCCATCTATCTATCTATCTATCTATCTATCTATCTATCTATCTATCTATCTATCTATCTATCTATCTATCTATCTATCTATCTATCTATCTATCTGACTGTCCGTCTGTCCGTCCATCCAACCATCCATCCATCCATCCATCCATCCATCTAACCCCGAGTGGCCTAGTAGTCTAAAACGCTTACCGTTACGGATCACTGCCATATCACCTATGTCGGCGTGGGTTTGAGTCTCGGGAGCGACCACTGTGGATACGTGAGAAAGCTTGTCATTAGCTTCTCGTGGGTTGATGGCTCATTCCCCGGGTTCTTTCTCCACCATTTATACCGGCCTATCTTGTGCTGAAAAATGGCGTTAAACCCTACTAGATTTGTACAAAAGTTGACATAGAGACATTCGAAAGTTGACATAGACACATTCGAACGTTGACATAGAGACATTCGAACGTTGCCATTTGTTGACATAGAGACATTCGAACGTTGACATTTTAGAATTTTTAACGTAGCTTTAACAACTTTTCAGTCATATCGCTACGATGTCTGCTTTGAGGCAGTTTATAGTGATGTCTAGCAATGGGACATCATGCCGCAGACATGTAGCATGGTGTCCCACCCAGTCACATTATCCTGACACCAGGCCGACCAGTCCTAACACTAACCTCTTAATGCTGAACGTCAAACGAGGCAGCTGTTAGTACCATTTTTGTAAGTCTTTGGTATGACTCGGCTGGGAATCGAACCCACGACCTCCCGCTTCCGAGGCGGACGCTGTAACCACTAGGCCACCGGAGCGGTCGAACGTTGACATAGAGACAGTCAAACGTTTTAAAAGCATACAACCTAAGATTTTCGACTTTTTTGTTCTTGCAAATGCATGATATTATGAAAAATATAGTAGAAATAATGAGTAATTACAGGTCATTAAGTTTCAAAAAATGTACAACTGTAAGTTTATTCAATGAAAATATAACGATTTTCTGTACTGATTGCTAATTAATTATGCAGAAACGGAATTTACCGATATTCTCCGTAGTCGCAGTGTCGCGTGACGCGCGTCAACAAATATGGAAGTCGAGGTAAGCATATATTTCTTTTTTGATGTAATTATTGCCTTATTCTTCGTATTTCTTCGTCTGTTCTTCTCCTTAGTTCTTTATAGTCACCCACAATATATGTATTGCTTATAGATTTCTCATTATATATGATAAATTACAAGAAGTAGGCAAAAAAGTTAATACGATGGAAAATCCTGACAATAAGAGGTTCCTTTAAGGGGCCATTCTTAAAAGTGTTTACTTGTCGTGTTTGTGAGATTGTGTTACGTTGTAAGATAAACCAACTAAAAATATGATAATTTGTATCATTATAATCAGAACCGCTATTAAAAGGTCTCGCTAAAGTCGCTTCTTAGGCTCAGAATAAAGTTGATTTTCTTGTGCATTTGCATTACCACCTCACGCGTACGTATCCGATGTGATTTGCACATTTGTTTGTATATTTACACATTTGCTTCACTGCATAACACAGAAATTAATATTTTCCCACATAACATTTAATGCATATACTTTTTTGGAATTTTTGTTACTGACAATTTTTTAAAAAATTATGCAGGACTTCGACCTGGTTGTTTTAGATGAAGTCGTGCTCCTTGTTGCACAGAGGTATAAGCAAGATGTCCTGGCAGAAGAAGATAATGATTACAACCGGGGGAAAAGGCATACTGCTAATAGGTAGTTTATTTTATGGACTTAACGGATAACTAAGTACTGGCAACAGACATGTCATTCCACGCTGTTGTGTATGGTGTATAATGGATAAATAATTTTGGCCAGTACCATGGCTTTACTCAAGGAAGACTTGGGTGATCTATCCAATGATATGATGTGTGAATAATATAATTCATGTTGATTTTAAGTTGTATGAAGCATTTCTTTTGTAGTATGCAATTTTTTATTTTGCATTAACAAGTTTTGTTAAACAATTTTTTTAGCTACCTACCCACTAAAGAATGATTATATGTATGGCTAGGTTTTGAAAGCAACTGTGAGGAGACTATTTATTAAAAACATAGGATGAGTTGAAGTTCACTAGCATTGTCTTGGATGCAAAGGATGTAAAAAAACAAAAGTACACTGGTGAACATGATTTTAATCGTGCATCGAAAAGTAACACATTAAGTTAAATGATAAATAACGCATATTCATATTGAGTTGAGAAAGCTAAACCTGTTGCAGTGTTTCATGAATACAGATTGGCTTGTAAATATCAACAGAACTACAAACACTAGGATACTATTCTATCCAGATACTGCTCATTAATTTCAATTACATGTAAAACAAAATGACTCTGGAAACAGAATAAGGTTTTTAAGACTAAAATACTAGTTCATCAAAAGCAACCTTGAATGCTTATATCACATATGTGCATCATCAGTCGTCTTATTACAACTAAATCAAATATACTTGACACCAATTAAATGCATCACATTTTCAATTTTTTAAAAATGTGTTCATTTACTATAGAAAAAATTATACCCTTTATATGAATACCCAGATGAATGTACACAACTGCATACACTGTATTACTGTTACATATTATGAAATTTACTAAACATATATGTACACATGTGCATGTACAGACATAACTTTAATTCAAGAGTACAGTCAGGCATACAAAACTGAAGGATATCATCTAAGAATAATTATGGCATATACTGAGGTTTTCCGTGTGTTTTAGGTTGGGTGGGGTGCTCCCAATATTATTTAAATTATTACAAAAGCCCCCCCCCCCCCGGCTTGTTTTTGTGAGGAATTGAAGTAGTGATAGAGAGATGCAATGCTCAAAGCCCCAGTCAGTGGTGCCGACAGTTAAAATAATGAATACACAAAATGTGAAAGTCAAATAAACAACAATTTAATCTCATTAAATAACAGTCATCTCTCAAATGAAATTCAAATCATATATATATATATATATATATATATGATTAGTATATATAAAGTACGAAGTACAATGCAAAACTGGATCAGATATACATATCAGATTCAGGAATGCAAGGGTCATGCTACCAGGCGAAGAGACTTTGCCCTTTGATTTTTCAGACGTAAAATGACTGGTTGTACTTTATACAGACATTGATGTACCTATTAAGTTATGGCAGTGTTGTAACCCAAGGCAAAATGTATTTATGCAGTGTTGATACCAATTTGCCTATGCAGACAAACAAACTCTTACACATTCACAGGGGTGTTTTAATTGCTAACTGATCATTAACCCTGCTTGCAGCAATATATCACTGCTTGAGTTCATGAATTTGGGCCTACTGTACAGTGATGAAAATATGCCAAATTCTGTTTCAAAATTGTAACAGTGTGTGTCATTTGGATTTTTAACATACCTTGAACAATTTTTCAGTCATATTGCTATGATGTTTGAAGTGTGGCAGTAATAGTGATGTCTAGCACTGAGGCATCATGCCGCAGACATGTAGCATGACATCCCACCCAGTTACATTGTCCTGACAGTAGGACAACCAGTCCATACACTAACCTCTTAATGCTGAGCACCAAATGAGACAGCTGTTAATACCATTTTTATGTCTTTGGTATGACTTGGCCATGGATCAAGGCCTCCACAACCTCTTGCATCTGAGGTGGATGCTCTTACCACTAGGCCACTGGAACGGTCAACATGAGTATGTAAATAGTAATTTGTTGTTAACAAATATAATCGGTGAAGATCATTTCTAATTTATTTCTTTTTTTAACAAAATAGAAGTTAACATCATTATTTTCTTTTTAAAATCAGTTTGAAACTGTACATGAACCTGCTATGGCAGACATCGCTGCACCTGTGATAAACCACTTCATTACATTGTATTCTTAAAAAATTGAGCAAATAAATTCAGGAAAATATATAATTTAATTAAAATAAAAGTCTAAATATTTTGTGTTAGAAGATGTAGCCTACATATTTAATGATGTAGTCAGAAATATGGGACATTACTATGTTGTGGAATTCGAAACAATGTTGTTAAGCTCAATGCTGTTTTCTGATGTAATTCATTTAAATGAAAAAACATACATACATACATACATACATACATACATACATACATACATACATACATACATACATACATACATACATACATACATACATACATACATACATACATACCTTACTCCTTAGTACCGTATAAGGGATCCCCCAAAAATACACGCTGCGTTTAGTTTACAGAACAAAGTTTATAAACTCTGTAGAAAGAAATGAAATGCAAGAGGTAATCGATATGTTATGCTAAATACAACATGCAGTCGTGGGTTCGATCTCCAGCCGAGTTATACACAACGACTTACAAAAATAGTACTTACAGGTACCTCACTTGGCGCTCAGCATTAAGAGGTTAGTGTTAAGACTGGTTGGCCTGGTGTCAAGATAATATGCCTGGGTGGGATATCATGTTTCTTGTCTGCGGTATGATGTCCCAGTGCTAGACATCACTAAAAGCTGTCACACTGCAAACATCATAGCGATATGACTGAAACATTTCGAGGAGGCCCCGAGTGGCAGAGTGGTCTAAAGCGAATCATTGCCATCTCACCTCTGTCTGCGTGGGTTCGAGTCTAAGATTCGGCTAATGTAGTTATGTGAGAAAGCTTGCCAGTAGCTTCTCGTGGGTCGGTGGTTCCTTTCGGGGGTTTTCCCGGGTTCTTACTCCAAAAATAATACTGGCCGCAATGTATAGTCCATTGTGTGCTGAAAAATGGCGTTAAACCTACAACAACTACAACTGAAACATTGCTACTATCCAACTCTCTCGCACTCACACACACACACACACACACACACACACACACACACACACAATCTAGTCTGGAAATCTATCAAGATACAGACAGGTTTTTTGTTAGAATAAACTATTTAATGTTACATGTAAATAGAAACCAGACAATGAGTGTTTTGTTTTTGTTTGTTTTTATGGTTTAGCGCCAATTTTCAGCACAAGATTGGCTATACATGGCGGCCAGTATTAATGGTGGAGGAAGAACCCGGGAAAACCCCGGAAAGAACCACCGACAAATGAGAAGCTACTGGCAAGCTTTCTCACATACCCACATTGGCCGAATCCTAGACTCGAACCCACGCAGACAGAGGTGAGATGGCAGTGATCTGTAACGGACAGCGCTTTAGACCACTCGATCAATATGGGCCCCTAGACAATGAGTGAGTTAAAACACTAATGTTTGTGTCAAGGCTAAAAAATAAAATGCTATTTTAGAGGTAGCTTTAGTGGTATTTGCATGATTATTCAAAGACTTGCATTTAGGGCCAAAAGGTACGAATCCATAATTAGTATGCTTATTACAATTGCAGAAGAAATTACTTTTTAACAAATGGTCGGTACAATTTTCCTAATGTAAAACATTATAATCTACGTTTACTAGTTTAGCTTTGTGACTATTTTTTGCGCGCAACAAGTGAAATGTGAATCGTCTGTCAGAATGTATGATGTTATCATTCTTTTTTCTATCTAATTAATTTTCAATGGAAAACAAAACGGTGATAAAAAGAATTTCAATTTGTAATAACTTAATACTGAATTTATGAAACTCGTTAATTAATGTCCAGCTTTTGCTCACCAAGAATCGCAAAAGCTGGACATTAATCGACTCGTTTCATCAATTCAATATTAAATCACAACCCATTTGAGATTCTATATGAATTGAACCAATAAAAGATGGCACAAAATCATTAGTAAAACTGTGATATTCAAAAAAAGTGGTTTTCCGCTGTCGTAATTGAGTGAGCTTGGAAACTAAAATGATGTATACACATAGTCGTGTTATTCGACAGTGAACAGTGATCAAGAGCTTATATTGAACTCATAACCATGGTGAGACCACCAATGATCTTCAAAATGATTTCATAAACTCATGGATAGGAAATAGATGATAAATCTACGTAAAAAAATCAAAGTTAAAATATGTATAAATACATTTTGTGTGAATAGAAGAAAGATTAATACTTAGTAAGTATAGCAATCATAAACATTATCTAGTGTTTCTAATTTTAAGGAGAGTGGCAATTACACTGAAGAAGCTTGTTGATAGAGGATTTAATGCATTAGAGGTAGGTACATTCTTAGATTGTATTACATTAAGTGTATTACATTAACGTGAAATACTAATATCGTGGTAAAGTGAGACTTGTAATTACATAAGCCGATTCCTTATGCATTGATATAAAATCGGCAACACACGTAATTCCAAGAATAATTATATATCTTGCATTCCTCAAAAGACTAACAAAAAACATACTCGTAAAAAATAATTGGTGGTATCATGATTCAAGAACTGTATTGCTTTAGAAGTAAGCTAAATTCTCTTAGAACTCACAAAGATGAAAAGGTGTGCAAATGATCAAAGAAATGTGAATCTAAAAGAAATTTCAATCAATAATGTGAATATAGAATTTAACATGTACAACGTATTGCTTTCAAACAGACCACTGTACGTATCAATAGATGAGTGTAATGATATCATAGATGATTAGATATACCATAAAATAAGACTGGATTTAGTTATTCTCTTGAAAAATATATTTGATAGATAACATATCAACAAATTTAAGTTTCTCTACAGTCTTGTAAGCAAACTGATATTCCAGCATTGTTAAAGGTCCTTTGTTTCAGCTTTCATACTCTCGAATCTCATGTAAGAATTGAGATTACACTTTGTTTCTCAACATGTTTTTTTTATATAAAAAAAACATTCTCATGAATGTTCTTTATGATCGAACAACTTTGTTGTAAATTGTTTTATCTTCTTTGACGCAATTCATCTTGTTCTAATTCGTCAATACTGCACAAATATGGTGTTTGTTATGGGGTGGTGAATATAATGTTATTATATTTCCCGTCTCTTCGATACTCGGAATCTAGGAGATATAATTCCTAATTCGGTATCTAGGAGATATAATTCGATATAATTCGCCAGGTTCGAGTAAACTTACAGGTTGAATAAGTAGGAATCTGAGCAGATATATAGAACAGAATGACTTGAGCCTGGTATACAAAATAATAAAAATATAATCAATTACAAATAATGGAAAACAAATACAATTCATTAGAAAGATACACTTCTTTTAGAATAAATATATCTTCGAACCTATTAAGACACAATTAGATTTATATAAAAATAAAAGAAATAGCCAATGTGTTTACAGATAGGATTTGTTTCTCAACATACCCACATACGATCGAGTGAACAGTCGAAATTGTTGCCGTGTGCGAGTGCATTGCCTGCTTAGCGATGGTTCCCTCCAATTCGTCCTTTCACTCCTTCTTACCTCCCGTTTTCATTTCTCTCCTACTTTCTCGCGGTTTCGCCTCCCTTTCGCGGACAGGTCGATATGTAGAGTTCTCAATGCCTCTGAAGATGTCCAAAATATATCTCTGCAGACTTCTTACTGCGTGTAACGATGTCCCAAATATATATCTGCAGACTTCTCAGTGCGTGTAAAGAGCTATTTTCCCCTTAAGTTGTGTCGTTTACACCTCGATTCTTCCCAGACATCCTTGGTGGACGGTTATCACGAGGAGAATTTCTTGCAAATTCTGTCCTCGGAGTCAAAGACTGAAGTCAAAAGACTAGTATCATCCTTTGTAGAGCAGCTTAGACTGATTTGAATTTTCGATGTACGATATTAAACTAGGAATTTCAGTGTGAGAAACACGCCCCTTCATATAGTGTGACCAATCATAATTACGTACATTCCTTTATAGAAGCGCCAATTCTTGGGTCAATTTGACCTCCTACGTTGACTATTGGTCACGAGAAATTCTCAATTCGTGACAGTTTCATCATGAAATCAAAGTTTAACGTGTTCCTAATAGTCTTTTTGACTCCCGCATAACAAATGTTTAATTTCAGAACAGAGTTCTCCCCTCGAAAAGACATTCTGAACATGGCAGTGTGACGATTGATTCGTGTCCATTCTCTAGAAATCTAATTAAAGGTCATCTGGTCTCAGCTAATGGGTTCAAGATAGATCGACAGAAATTTGCCCTGTCACAATGTTGTTCTTCATGTCTGTAGCACTAGTACCAAATCATTCATAACTCTTTATAGCTACATCTTTATAGCTAAATCTTTGTAAATGTTCAAGTAAGTATGCATACTGAAATAGTCGTCCTTGTTTTATCTATGTCTCTCATTATTGCATGCATAGTAAGTGTATCTTCCGTCCGGTCTGGTCGTTAGTTTGATTGAATGTGCGGTAAGTTCTCTTGCTCGTTTTCTTACCGTTTCACTTTTACTATCATATCGAGACAAACGAAATTCGTTTCATTATATTGCAATATTAGTGCTAAGCTGCAGCTGGCGTCACTTTACATAACAAGACCTAACCTGAACTCCTTCAATAGGTAAAACTTAAACGGGTTCATAAAACCAACACGTATACTGTATTGCTATCGTGTACTTGAAGGCAGTGCTCTTTAAAATTCTGAGCAGATAAAAATGGAGTAACGAAAGACAGACAGGAGCAGGTGAAAATTAATAATAAAAAACATCTTGCTTCAGACATGATTAGAGTTGATATTCTGGAAAACATGATAAGACCCGTAATCATACCATCCAAATAATCATGTTGTCGAAAAAACTTTTATGGCACGTATGGTGTACATGTAGATAGGTAATTCACACGTTGTGAAGTGTATCTACAGATGGTACATGCCTTGATCTACCTGTCTGAAATCAATTTCACCAAAGTTGTTCTCCTGATCTAAAACGTAATTTAATATACCTTTATTTTTAAACATGCAGTATCCTCGTTTTTCTTTTTCTTTTCAATATTCTGTATTTACATTTGAAACCATTAGATTTTTTTGTCCCCATATAGGAAGTATTGGTGCCTTTTGGAACGGTTTGTCTTCCTAGAACTTCATGTTTCTCTAAATTATTTTCTTTTTTCATTTGTAAAAGTTTGCCTGGATCTGCCACCGTTGTGTACGAGTGACTCTTGACCCTACTATCTACTTCCATCTTAGTTTCTCGCTGTAGCACGAACTGAATAATGTACTGCTGTAAAGTATATAGATGGTGCCGTATAAAACACGATAGCCTCGTTCTGACGTAGATAACCAACTCAAAGCCATCAAAATGCCATATAAAACACGATAGCCTCGTTCTGACGTACATAACTAACTCAAAGCCATCAAAATGCCATATAAAACACGATAGCCTCGTTCTGACGTAGATAACCAACTCAAAGCCATCAAAATGCCATATAAAACACGATAGCCTCGTTCTGACGTACATAACTAACTCAAAGCCATCAAAATGCCATATAAAACACGATAGCCTCGTTCTGACGTAGATAAATAACTCAAAGCATTCAAATTGCCATATAATGCACGCTAGCCTCGTTCTGATCTAGAAAACTAAAAGCCTTCAAAATGCCATATAAAACTCGATAGCTTTTCTAATCTAGATAGCTAACTCAAAGCATTCAAATTGCCATATAAAACACGATAGCCTCGTTCGGACTTGGATAATTAACTCAAAGCATTCCGATTGCCGTCGTTGACCTAACCTCATTTATCTTTCCTTTAATTAATAGATTCCTAGATAAGTAGTAGTATTGTAATAGTTTGTTGTTTGTTTCGATTTTTTGTGTGCATTGGTGTCTTTTTATTTAGCTCAGGTATTATAATAACCTTTAATAATATATTGTCTGTGCCAAAATGTAGATATTTATCTTTCTATTTGTGTCAAATTTTTATGAGTCGTTATCTATGTGTACCATTTCAATATCTCAGTTAGAGAAAAAAAAACTAATTTGGATTGAAATAAAAGGAACGTTTCTTTTCAACTTTTATGACATTATAAAATACTTGTGCTCATAGTATGCATTTGTTTCGTTGCGCAAATCATAATCTAGGTTGATGGCGACGTTAATTTATTTTCATGCCATTGGATTCCTCACACACACACACACACACACACACACACATATATATATATATATATATATATATATATATATATATATATATATATATATATATATATATATATATATATATATATATATATATACATGGGACGAATGGAAGGTGCGCTAATCACTAATCAAAAGCACATCACCTCCATCTAACTTTTCAGGTCTATGTAAAATAAGTTAGACACGACTACAAAGCAACTACAAACACTGACGCGCCGAAAACATGCGGTGTTTTCCCTGTAACAAATGTATTGTTCCTTATATTGATTCATTCAACCTGCTTGCAAGGTATGAACACTGCCTGCAGTTGCTTGTCTTAGTCATTCCAATTATTCCATGCTAAACTGCACATGAAAATTGCAAATATAATCAACCGTAATTCCTGCATAAACTCAGCTCCCCGGGTCCTAATGTAGAATTGATTCCAAAACAATTAAATTGCTTGATATTTTTGAAACCAAGAACTTAATGGCTGAAAGGTCATATATTACCATAATTCAGATTCATCATATGGAGTGCCACTGTCTGACGCCTGAAGAAACGAATATCATCATACGTATATCTTTTTCTTTGTCATCACCAACCCCCATCCGCGTATCTTTCACTGTTGCTCGATAGAGTGCTCAAACCATTCCATTTCATGCAAATCGATACGTGATTTTAGTCTGAAATCTTTCAGAGGCTGGTCTCTATGCCTTGGCCTTTCGAATACCTATTGTATATAGTCATGCTCATTGATTTAATTGATTCACTTTGCTGAACAGAAAATAACATTACTGAGAAAAGCATACTCATAATAAAGGCATGTACATATGGCATATGATTCAATTCAAGGTGCATGTATACTACATATAAAGTCATCAAGGTGTACCGTGAGAGAGAGAGAGAGAGAGAGAGAGAGAGAGAGAGAGAGAGAGAGAGAGAGAGAGAGAGCATAAATCACTTAAACATTACAGGCTAAATGTGTATTGTAAGAAAAATTCAGCAATCAATGCTTTAAGGGGAAAGAATTTTACAAAATAATTTTCACTTAATATATAAAAGATTTGCAAAAACATAGAATGTGAAAACACCATACTTAGTTATTCAGACCTCAATTCAGTTATACATGCCTATATTAAGTTACCAATTCATTCATAAACGTAGCGGAAACATATGCTTAAATTTTTGGATATTATTTTGTCATTAATGTTGATATTTCAAAACTATATCAGCTTAACTGTAATAGTTCATACTCAAACTTAGTCTATCAGTGAGATTCAGATAATTTTTATACGCAGGACATTTTAATAGAGTATGCACGTGGTGAAATTACAAAAGTCTTAATATTCATTTACTTTTTTAGAAACATTTTCAAATGCAGTTTGGTAATTGTTAAAATCTTATCGAGTTTGGTAATTGTTAAAATTGTATCGAATCTGCTAATTGTTAAAATTTTATCGAGTCTAGTATTTTAAAAATCGTATGGAGTCTGCTTATTGTTAAAATCGTATAGAGTCTGGTAATTGTTAAAATCATATCGAGTCTGTTAATTGTTAAAATTGTATCGAGTCTGGTAATTGTTAAAATCTTGTCGGGTTTGGTAATTGTTAAAATCTTATCGAGTCTGGTAATTGTTAAAATTGTATCGAGTCTAGTATTTTAAAAATCGTATGGAGTCTGATTATTGTTAAAATCGTATGAAGTCTGATAATTGTTAAAATTGTATCGAGTCTGGTAATTGGGAGATTGGAGGTCTTCGGTGCTACTCGCTGACACTTGTCACATGACAAACAAAACCTCCTCACATCCCCATACACACCTGGCCAATAAAACTCCCTCACCAACCTATCTCTAGTCTTCGCCACGCCCATGTGGCTTCCGAGAAGACCCTCATGTACTAACCTAAGCACTTCGTCGCGCTTCCCTAGGGGTACCACAACTTGCTTAAACGTATCGACCCTTTTCTTGGCGTACCGATACAAAATACCGCGTTTTGTCGCGAACTTAACCTCGCCGTCTGGCAATTTCCGTACGGACCCGTCCGTCGCGTACCTACGTACCTTGTCAAGAGACACATCTTCCTTTTGAAGCTTCTCTAACTCACCAGGTACCAAAATGTCTATGGGCGAAGTCACTGATCTTAGCGGCTTCGACCCTGACCTTCGCTTCATAGCCCTCGTCTCCACTGACCCGACATGTATAGGGTTACACATCATAGGGTTAGGTTGGGGCAACACATACCTACACCCTAATATTACGTCATGAGACAGTCCCGACAAACACGCTGCTTGAATTCGTCCTTTTACATATGGCGAATCAAGGTCTATGCTAACGACCGGAAGCGAATCCTTCGTCCTGTTAGCAAACTGGACTTCCACCGTCTCACCTGTATAATCTTCAGGTTTAACGTATCTACGATCTACCAAGGCCGGGTAGCTACAGCCGGTGTCATACAGTACGGTGGCTTCCACACCATTTACCGTAGCCTTCGCTACATTCGTAGACTCCACTGTTTTCCCTCTCTTAACAGAATTCGGAGTTAACGAATTAACCGTTGCCGGACGATACTTTCTACAGTCCTTGACAACATGGCCTGGTTTATTACAGCCATAACACACTGGCTCACCTCTTCTACCCGAGGTATCCCTATCTACCCCTTGAGTCTTTCCCGACCCACGGAAATGTACTTGGCTGGGATTTCCGGCCCCTGGCCTCCCACCATTCTGACCATTTCGTCTCTGGGGTGCCACCTCAGTGGTCTTTCTATGCTCACCGATTCCAGGTCGGTCCCTACCATTCCAAGTAGTTGGACGCGCATGCGCGCTCTCATAGCGCTCGGCCATTACGCTTATCTCATCCAAAGTTGAGAATTCGCGCTCCGCCAAAACCACAATTAAATCTTTTCTGTAGGTACTTAACAGGTGTTCTTTTAAAATCTCTTCGCGTATACCGTCGTACGTTAACGCGGTGCCAGACATTTTCATCCATTTATCAAAAATCACGCGCACTCGACTGTGAAATTGCGCGTGTGTTTCGGTAGCCCTTTTTGACGATTCCCTAAAAAGTTTCCGGAACGTTTCCGCTGACAACTCATAGTGGCGAAGTAGAGCTTTCTTCAGAGCGTCATAATCGTCTATCTCGGCTGGGGTCATGTTGTGGTACACATCTTTCGCAGCCCCCTGCAAAAAGGCTGAAATGTTGATGGCCCAATGGTCCTTAGGGATTTGGTGGACCAGGGCCAATTCTTCAAACTGCGTCAAAAAGTCGTCAATTATTTCATCCTTGTCGTTAAACATCGGCATGGTTCACTGTATGGGTCGTCTGTCTTCCAAACGACTACTTGGGTTTTTCGGACGTACGTTCGATTCTTCACCCCTCTTGAACTCGGCTTCGAGCCTTAGTCTCTCCATGGCTAGCATATGATCTCTTTCTCTAGGTTTCTCTTCAGCCTGTAGTCTGGCTAGTTCAATTTCTTTCTCCTTCTCTCTAGCTTTCTCTTCCGCCTGTAGTCTGGCTAGTTCAATTTCTTTCTCCTTCTCTCTAGTTTTCTCTACCTTATTTTCTTTCAAGCTTCGTTCCATAAATTCAGATAGCTTGTCTCCGTCGTACCCAAGTTCGTCCTTGCCAATGGATTTAAATTCCTTTAGTAACTGTCTGTCTGTTACCATTATGTCCCTTTTTTTAAACTACGTCCTTAACTGACCTGCAACAACCGAATTCTTCCCTACGAAAATAGTTTGAACCGTAATACAACCTTATCTGCAGCGAGATGGACAGGTCAAATCAGTCACAATAATTAACCAGGCAAAATTCCAGTAACACTCTCCACGCAGCGGGATACTGCTAACGAGACGTGATTAATTGCTGTCCAAAATACAGTACTAGCCAAAATTGGCTCTTGTCTCAAGAGAATATCTAGGCAATACCGCTCCTAACACTTTATGATAACTTCACACAAGAGGTATAAATCTCAAATTCTTACAATACACTTTTAACGCAAGGAATTTGCATGCACGATATTCAAGTATACAAAAAATAGCAGACAATGTTTGATTCACTCGATTCCTACTTAATAATAATAACAAATGTATGCTTTGTTCAAAATACGCTCAGATTACTTCAATCGCAATGAAAATTTTCAAATCCCGGACAAGCCCCCACTTTGTAACGGGGTTTTTCGGTATCAAGCGATATTGGTACAATATTGCACAAGCCACTGGTTAGAGGTATTGCGCAACTTGGAAAGCAACACTCGAAACCGCCTCCCGCTAATACTCGTTATCTAAAGGATGACCTCTACGGTGTGATTTGCCCGGTTATAGAATGGATATGGTAATCTGAGTCGGTATCTTGAACAAAGACAACACACGAGCCCCCGTAAAGATAAATAAAAAATGTAATCAAAATCAAAATAAAGAGAAGAAAGACACAGTAAATTACAATTTCTTTCCTTCTGAATACTCTTAGTTCAGAAGCACTTTAAAACCGAAGTTTTAAAACAACGGATACATCAATTAAAATTCAAACACTAATAAAATAGACGAATTTAGCCGTTAATAGTTGATAGCAAATTTCATCACGAAATCGAGTGTTCATTAACATTGGACCGCTTGGTAAATTCACAATGACCTGTTCGACGACTGTTTTTTCCTTCTGCTTGCGTCTCGACTTTAACTTGCCCTCTGGTTGAACGTGGGATTCCACAACTCTGACTTCTAACTTCTTTTCCCTCCTTTGAATCTCGATCTCCTCGTTATTTCTCTCTCTCTCTCTCTCTCTTCAAATAAACTATTTTCCTTTGAAAAGAAAAGGGTAAAACGCCCTAAGTATCTCGTTAGGTTTTAAGAGTTGAGATTGTCCGTCCGTCTTTCTGGTTCGAACAATCAGATCTTACCATCAGTGTTAACCTTTATACGGCTAACAAATACTACACAAGTCTTCAGATCAATACAGTTATACCGCTAATTATCGACATCAGAATTTGGGGAAGTCACATAAATTCCCGTAAATCATTACGTAAAGTGAGGCAATATATCATAGCCCACAATCAATATTCACTAATATGATAAATTCAAAATTAAGGTAGCACTTTCCAATTATAAATGTACACAGCGGGTTTTCTACACAACCCATTAACCTACCTAAGTATATAAGGTGAAAATACTAATTCAGAATTCAAAAGTACATTACTAAATCACTGTAAAAACCGAACTATTCATTCAAAATGAACACATCATGCATCTGTAACGAAGAAACATCATATAAATTACATCCTGATAAATGTGAATTTGAGTTAAATACCTTGTGTTTTTGGCGTGCTCTCTCGACCGTTGGGTTTTCGGCGGTTTTTCCTGCGCCTATTGTTTTTTTCGAAGGTACTGCTCTAATAATAACCTCTGAAGTCTTTGCTGTGTATTTGTTTCTCTTTGATTAAAATTCATTAGCTCAGAGAATATATTTCCCCCAATTTCAGGGATCGACCCACCCCTGATTCCACATTTGACCAATCGGAATAAATGCTATTCCTACAGACATTTGGAAAACTGCCTATCAAGGCGCCAAAAATGCCAACTGGGGTTGCCTCAACACCCTGGCATTTCTCTCAATCACTTTTTGACAGTTCTACGTGCGAATTTCGTCTTTCAGGCCTGTCATACACCTAGTTCGTTTTTACTATAAACATTCTAACAGTGTGACCGAGTTAGAAAAACATTTCTTCCGCAAACTCTACTCCAAGACAGTTAATTGTCGGCTAGACTAAGAATTAATTGATGGATTTCACTGACGAAAAATTTGGCACTTGACAATGACGTAGATATAAAATAAATTTAATTTTAACTGAAACGTTTCGCCAGTTATAACGCACCACAGACGCTGAAGTAGTCACATATTGGTCGTCTCAAAGATATATATTTATTGTATAACTCCAAAAGTGTGAAGTTTAGAAGAAGTCTTCAACAATAACCAAATACAAATTTCAAACAGAATTGGAATGGATGCCGCAAATTTTATCAATTGACCTGCTTGTCATTCATTCGTTAAAACTTATCTATTTTCTTATAAACGTAGAACTGCAAAGCAGTAAAGCAGTCATCACCAATGACCTGAAACAAGACTTCAAACATATATGGAAGCAAATTTCCACGAATGTTCGATATATCTGTCAAGAGGTGGTTAGTGTGCATTATTTTAACACATAAAAATAATTCGATGTACCAACAGTATTGATTTATCACAATGATATAATCCCGAATGTCTTTGAATGAGTCCTCATTAATCGCGAAAAAATGTTTTAGTTAGAAAAGGCAATCAGAAATTCTTAATTCAAACGAATACTATAAAATTGCTTCATCTCAAATTATAGCTGAACATAACTAAAAGTGATTCTACTGGACTAATATTAAAAGTGAAATGAAGATATTTTGTTCATCAATATAAAAATCATATAGACACAATCAAATGACCTAGATGTGGGTCCAGAACAGTCTAAGACTAGTCATTGAACTCAAATATCAGTAAGCAACTTATTTATAACTCATAAATATATCCAAAATCGGAATTTCAATACAAATTCTAAAGGAAGAGTCAAGGTCCTAAACTTAAATCCAAGTAAACATGTTGTGTTTTTTTTTAAAAATGACAATCATGTAGGCGCTAGCTCCTTCTCTCAATTACGTACAAAGGTGAAACACATACTATCCATTAAATATAATAATATTAATGAATGAGAATAACACGTAGATTGAGTCCATTAGAAAGGTTACGCCTAATCCAAATGATCTCATGGCTGCACATGTTGCATATTGGTTATATTCATTTCTTTCCAAATGCGATTATCGATCAGATGATATGTATGTATCCATATTTCATTCGTCAAACGTTTAGGCAAATGTAGCCTAAATAGTTGGCCTTCATAACAGATACCCGTTTCTATGCCATTTACAATGGCGTAATTAACAGAACATTAACAGGATAGTCATATATTCGGTTAATAAGTTTTTGCTTCGATCTTTTAAGGTCAAAATCCATAATAAAAAACGTAAATAATCCCATTAATGCCGTCTTTTAAAAACAAAATCTATGCTTAAATCGATAAGACTGTTATTTATATCTTCTAAGGATGGCCTATCGTCAACGTGATTTTGAGGCAGTCAACTTCTTTGAGTCACGTGGTTTCTCACCTTCTGATCAATATAACTGACGCTACTGTCTGTTAGAAGCAGATAAAAATATAGCATTGCATTTTGCCAACAACCAATGAAGCTTTCACTTTGTCGTCGGGCAGGTCAATTATTCTATTTGACTAGAGAGATAACGTGTATTTGCTGACTTTTAGAAAGCTGGAATTTCCTGCAGAAAACAATAAAGGTAAGTGGTTAATAGAAACAGTCTACAATTAGAATCAACGAAACGACTTAGTGTACAAACATTATGAAAAACATGAACTATATGACAAAATATGATATTTTTGAGCTTAAAAAATCCACTACGAAATAAAATATTGGCAAACAAGACAAAGATATATAATGTCATCAGTATAATTAATTTCTTAGATATAAACAAAAAGCTAGTAATCAATGTAACAAACGTAAATCAATCACTGGCAAGCTATCAGTATATAAATATGTTAAACCTGACATCGGATTCGAAGATTATTTAAAATACTAGCGTAACCTCATGCATGGACCAGCTGTGACAAACTCCGAATGTCTTCCAATAATCTGAGAAATGAAGCTAGGAGATGTGGAAGCAATATAATCGATATAAGCGACAAACTATTGCACGCTTTGTCCCAACATGAAATAAAAGATGAATACCGTTTCGTTTTAGTATGCTCTGTGAATACTAGCTTGAAAATAAACCTAATTAGAGAGTACATTGGGAAGAAAGTAACCTAACCCATGCACAAGTATGTTAAATTGTTAACTTCTAGAAATAAGACAATAATATGTTCCCTAGTGAAAATTACTTGTAAAGCATTGTAAAAAAGAGATTGATTATTATTGTTAGAATAATTAATTAAAAAGATTCGGTATAGTTGACAATCCTCTCCCTTTTAGCCCTTGAAAATCATCATCTTGAGCTTATTTATAAAGTTGGACAAATATTATTTCATATCCACGCACTATTTGTAATATTTAAACTATGTGTTATATAATCATGTCGTTGTAAAAAACGATTGAACTGAATTGAAAATATGACAAACTAATATTAGCATGAGAACAAATTTAACACACACCAGGCATACTTATATTTCTCAATGTTTTATGGAAGAGCGTCCATATAAAGAGACGTTCATTATTTCGGTCTTTATCATTCGCTTTATAATGTATATGCACTGCCTTGTGAATTCGAAGAGACCCGAAGCAGCGATATATTGTTTGCATTGTATTTTCGGACTGCATGGAATACTTATGAAACAAATATGCTATTTTATTCAGTTTCCTTCATATTTAAAACTGAAACTTAATTTAGTCAACACTAATTCTTACACATAGCATTGACATAACTCGGGAAAAGAACGTATTAATAAAACAATACTAACATTTCCTGTTAAAATCTCTTTGTTGAATAATAACGTACGTGCAATATTAAACCAACGAAACGGAATTTTTTGGTAACATCATTTGATAACGTTTGAAACATTATGAAATACTCGATTTGTATTGGCAATATTGATCTGTTATTGATTATTATTAAAGCAAAGCGTCCTATTAAGTTCAGCAGAAATACTGACAAGCGATTTGCTCTTTTATCAATGTGTGCTTTGCTGGTTCTTAAAATGGGGGTTTTGTTACTGGGGGGTGTTGCCTGTTCCGTTGTTTGTCCGTTTACCGCCGTCATGGCTTCTTTTCTCTGAAAAATTAGAGCTATAGGTGATTTATATACATGAAACACGTTGTTGATACGTCTTCAATAATTATGACAGACATATTTCCTGAACATAGCAAAATGTCATTAAATACAAAATGCAAGTCTTTTAAAATGTAATGTTTCATCTTCATATAATTTTGTATTATACAAGCGATTCGATTACATAACAACCATGATAACTAGTCAGAATAGATTGTCCAAAGTCAGTCGATTCACGTTGTCGGATTACAATGAAAATGTAGTGGGCAATACTCCATATAGTGCTTCCATCGTTATGTTGAAGACTTATGCACGCATTATGTATATTGTCATGGTATACGTGCTGTGAAGTAGCAATGTTGCTCCGACAATGAATGTTAGAAACCTTGATTTGTTTAAGAGTAGTAAATAATACTGATTACAGACAAATCGGCGATGCTACTATTTAATATATATATATACTATATATATATATAGTATATATATATATATATATATATATATATATATTTATAATATATATATATATATATATATATATATAATATATATATATATTGGTAATCTGACTTTTTTATGAACAGACGTGAATTACTAAACGTGAATTACTAAAACATAAAAATATATTAGAATATCATTTTCTGAAAAACTGAAGTTTTATGAAAATTTATTTCCTATTTTTTAATGTCACCGATCCATTTGTTATCATGAACCAGCACCAATTTTCAATGTCTACCAGTGTGAACTAATACGCTGTGTTATCTTGGCATATTTTATTTCAATCCAAACTTAAAAATCAGACATTTGCATATACTAGTACGTCATTATCTCACCAAGCTTTTAAGAAAATAATATATCAGTTATTTTCAAATGGAAGGAAGCAAAGATAAAAGAAATATATTGTCTAAATATCGGCGTATATGGTAGAATATTGAGCTATTCATTTTAAAACTTCAAAACTTTTCAAATATTGTTCCATAGTATGGAACACGCCAATATCATTTGCATTGTGTTAAACGGACCTGCCACTCACAACATTTTGCTCTCTCTCTCTCTCTCGTCTCTCGTCTCTCTCTCTCTCTCTCTCTCTCACACACACAACACACACACATTATACAAATATGGCTTATGATTTTATCATTATACATTGAACATTATGAATTAGATTTGATACATTTCACATTATAATTTGAAAAAGATATTAATCACCGATTACAACTACAAAACGTTTCTCTGCAAAAACTTGCCAATTTTGTCAATCTAAATATCGTACAAAAATCTGTCGCACATAGTTATCATTTCACACCATTACAGACATTCAAATAGCGTACAATAAATGGGACTTTAATAATCTCAGGGGTGAATTAGCTGCTTTATCCTAAATATATGTTAAATTATTTTCTTAATATTATTAATGTACACTTAAACTATACTTTTTGATATTGTTGTTTGTACGTTTTAACTTGTACTTTTGTTAATATTATTAAAAGTAAGCTTACGGTATTCCTTGGAAAATCAAAACTGGCTTACGGTATTCCTTGGAAAATCAAAACTGTTAAATTTTTATGTTGTCCCATAATTGCATGTGAACAAATACGATGATTGTGCACATATTTTCTTAACTAAACACGCGAGCAAAACAAGTTTCTTTGTCGATGGTTTTTAAATGAATGCTCTTCTTTGTGGATTGTACGTTAATTGAAGCTAATATGACACAAAACGATAATGTTTTTCCTGAAACTGAGGTAAGTAGTAATAGAAACATCTCCATTTACTATATGCAAATTATACATCTCTCCAGATTACAAGATTTAGGACGCAAACGCGCGGATTAGATTTTTCGACACATAAAACGGTATTGTATTTTCGGCTATCCATAACTCGATTCCATGACATGCACAGACACTGGAGACTAATACTGATCCAATAGTGTCAGAATGAATGTTAATACATTTTAAAACTGGGAAAATTAAAAATTAAGTTAACTGGAAATATACAAAGTCTAACACATTAGATAGTCAATAATTGACATTTTGTAAGTATTGTTATCTAAGCCGTTTGCAAAAAGAAACGGTACAAACAGCTGCCATGCAAATTTAGCCTCGATACAAGCGAAAGTTATTATCATTTTCGTTGACCAACAACCAATAGATCAATTACCACACCTAAGGAAGCACACCTAAGTTCACATAAATATGTTTATCACATTTGCAGTCATAATTTAATTTTCTATAATATGTCGTCATTGGAGTTGATTTAGAAATAATTCATTTCGACTTTAAACACATTCTTTGCTTAAATCTGATTCTTGCACATATTTAAGGATGTGTAGAAAGCGTTTGACACCGAGACTCTCAAATATCAATCCTTCATGAAATCCTTAAAATAACAATAGTCAAAGTATTACAGGAGTCAATCTCCTCCACTGAACAAGTAACATTCTGCTTTATGATGGCATATTTGCTCGCAAAACACCAAACTCACTTTTATCCAATATTTAAGGATCATGTTGCTTCATCTGAAACCAAAATCAACCAAAACAATGATGGAACTATATACCGTCACTGTTTTGCCTTTCAGAAGACGCTATTAGGTCTTAACGAGTACTGCAATAAACCAAGCGTGTGTTTTATTTCTAGGAGCATGCGTCATAGTGTATCATAGTGTAGGGCATTCACGGTACTTATAGCATCATATGCTAGTTTTGTAAAAATGGATATTCACTAATATCTTAGCAGAGGAAAATATAGTAATTTAAGATGGAATGTGTCTTTTTATTGGTTTTAGGGTTTGTGTTTTATATTGTTTTATATTTGTATAGTGTGAAGTACTAATATTCGGCCTAAAAAGGCTTACCGGTGAAGCCAACAAATGTCAGACTGCAAAAGCTATGCAAGTTTGAATTATTACAGTTTTTTTACGCGTGTTGATTAGAGAAAAAAAACATTTATACCTTTTACGCATTAAAAAAAAAAAAAACTTTCAGTTTTCTTGAATTCCGTGGAAGTATTGGAAAACGGGGTCAATCAAGCCACGCCCAAGTGTTTATGTCATTTGGTATGAGACCCAATGCGTACAACAGCAATATATATTTGTTTTCACTTGATCTATTTCTGGTTACTAAACTATTTCATTTGCTACAAATAATAAAATTACCAGTCTACAAAATTGTCTTTTGAATAAGACAACGACGTTTCTGAGACTCCATGAAAGAAGCGTACACAAATGTACCAGAAGCCTATCGATCAAAATTGTGAATGACATATTCGATGAATTCCAAGAAACTGCAACAGGGTAATCTCCTTCATTAAGTTAAGGAAAACCTAAATCAATCTTCAACTGAGCGGCAAAACTCCATAAGTGAATTTTAGAAACCGAAACTACTTTAGAATATTACTGTGGAAAATTGTCCTGTCAAATCTAACAAACACTGGTAAGTCAGTGAAATTTTCGAGTGAATCGTAATCAATAAAAGTTATAAACTATTGGTTATACCAAGTTACCAGTATGATCACATCTGGTAAATTCATCAAAATGGCCGCCAGTTCGGTGTAAGTGATGTATATTTTTGACCGTTTGTTTCATTGGATTCTCTACTAATCAAAATTAAGGAAATACCTACCTGTACCTTTCCAAAAAAACAATAATTTCAAACGTCCGCATCAGGAAAAGGTCCGAAAACAAGTTTAGTACGTTTTCCTATCCAAATAAAATTTAACTATTGACATCGGAATCTCAAAAAGTGAATAAAATGGAAAGAAACAAGCTGCCTAATAATGTAGCATTTATTCGAGAAGAGGATCGTTTATTTACTTTTTTCCTTCAAAGTTTAGAAACAAAAAGAGGAAGAAATGATTTGAAGACTTGAAGATAAAAATAGATTTAAAGCACAATATGTTCAAGTTTTCAGCCGATAACATTAAATTCACGCCGTATCAACTTTGCTATACAAAGTGACCCCAAGTCTTTGATAACCTATCAAAACAAGCTAACCATGGAGAGAGAGAGAGAGAGAGAGAGAGAGAGAGAGAGAGAGAGAGAGAGAGATAAAACAATCATATTAATAGTTATGTTGTTTTGCAAACAATATTTTATTATCACATTTCTCGCATAAAGTCAACGTCATCGGAGGATAAGCATTTCCAGGTCTATTATAATTCCTGAGTTAGTTTAGATTTATAAGCATAAGAACACGTCAAGCTATTACCGAAATAGAAAAAGGCAAATACAAAATCTAAACCAAACCATCTAACCAATAGAAAAGTAATGGCTGTGGGAATGTAGCGCTAGGCAAATGTTGTTTTATGTTGTACAATACCATCGTCATGCCTGGAAAATAGCAAATGGTTTTTTGGCAAATGTAATGACTGTCTTTTCCAGGGCAACTTTCACGTATTCAAAGTATGTATCTCAAACCGATGTCTTCAAAGCAGCTTTAGTTGCTTTATAATGACAATGAGTTTGAATTCATTCTAGTCATGTGCGGCCATTTGACCATGTACAACTAACGTTTTTTCTGCTTTTTCATTACTCGTTACACAAATGTGATTACACAGTCTACAGTACTGAATAGGTTTCCCAGATTGATGGAGAACATGATTGTTTTAAATATCTGGGATATTACTGGGTTATTGAATTTAAGATTTTGTCCGGCTTTCAATATAAAAAGAAAATTCGAAAAGATTATGAAATTTGTTTTCTGAGAGCGAACCCTGCAGTTTCATAATGCAGTATGAATGTATGCTGTCATTGAAATTTGAGTCTCTTCGAGCGTTGCAATTGCAGCTCTAACATTTGTATCCATCTTCTATGCATGAATGGTAATATGGCAACAAAGGAACGATTTTAATTTTCAAGAAAAGAGACGGATTAGATTAGAAGATAGCTCGGTAGTATATCAAAGAACTAAATAACTACTTTCGTTCGTCTGAGATCTAGTAATCATTGATTTGCATCAACATAAGGCTTTCTTACAGTGAAATTATAACTGTACACAGTCTACGTCTACAGCTCCTGACACATACAGAGACAGAGTGAGAAACATATACCAGGATAAGTTTGCCTGCTTGTATGAGCTAAAGGCTATATGACAGCGCCAATTATATTCAGCATCTAGTGATGAAATATGGATTACATACCGCGTGATTTCAGCAAAGCGAGGTTGGAGCTGAATTGAAACTGAAAGATGTTGACAAGACTGGTGAATTAGCTTTTAGAAAATGAGAAATCATATATCGAAGACATCAACGCATAATGTCACAACGCTGGAAGTAGTCGTATTCATGGGCTTCAACTAATCACTGCTAGTTGGCGTTATTCAGTATGTTGCCGAGATATCTCTAAGAGCGCTGTTTCAATCTCAAACGAATATATATATATATATATATATATATATATATATATATATATATATATATATATATATATATATATATATATATATATATATATATATATATATCGGTTAATGGTAATTGTAATTTTCATGGCAATTTGTTTGCACCTAGGGATAATAAAATGCAAGAGTCAGCATTTAGAAGAAATGTTCTGTTTTTGTTTTATTTCCATTTTTAATCGGAATAACATTCATCCCAATATTGTAACAATTCTGCATTGAATAGGTATGTCTGCAAAAGACGGGTTATTGATTCTTTTATGGACTGTGCCATATTATTATGATATATGTTTGAAACGTTCTGAAGATTATTACTCTGCACAACACTTTACTTTCTTTTTGAAAAAACGTGAACGGTACATCAGTAAATGCCTTCAAAATACTCCCCTTGCATCTTAACACACATTCTCAGTCTGATTATAATATTGTTTAATTCTTTTTTCTATTCACATTTTGATACGTTGTTTGAAGACTGGAAAACTACACTTCCTGTTGTATGGCGGATTTCAATTCGTCGGCCAAAAGCGAATCTTTGATCATGAGATTCAGTCAAATGTCACTTGGAGACACATTAGAGCTGTAAGAAGGATGTGGCACTGTTGGATTATGAGATGAATACCTCCGGTACCGATGTAAGGACGGTTAGTTTGGTTGTGTTCCAAATCATTTATGCACAACTTTGGAGGCACATAAATGCCAAGTATTACTAGCAACGTTAGGCACAGATACCTGAATGACAGGGTACCCTGCATCAAAAATAGATGCTTGTTAAACGGGATTAACAATCTGATTAATTCGAGAGTTTTGTCTTTGTTTTCTCTGATCCAGAGTTTATTAATTTATATTCAGTCATTTTAAAACGATAAACCAATGTTTCAACAAACATGAAAACCTTATTTAAACGTCTCTTGTCACTCCTTGTATATTTAGCGTGAAACTATTGAGTGATAAAACCTTGGCCGACTTTTAATCATCAGACTCATCTTGCACAAAACATTCTGAGCTTCAAATGATTTTTCAAAACATTGGACGAATTAATGACTGCGATAGTAGAAAAAGTCTACTGTGTATCGAGTAGTTTCCCGAATTGCCTCTCTCAGGGCGGCCACTTCCGTTCATCAATCGCAGACAAAGGAATTATATAAAGTGGGATCTTCCATCTTCCAAGATCCTTAAAATGATGAAACCAACTAAACATCGGGATATGACAAAGAATTCCATCCGTAAACGTTATCCAAGTTGGCTTTCATATCCTTCAGAGAGTATCCTAATTCAGCAAGAATTTTACATTAAATTCTTTGCACAGTGCCAACCATTTTAGGTAACAATCATTGGCCTTCGTTAAATCACACGGTTACGCATATGCCCGGCGTGCAGCTGCAGATGATGTTATAGAATGATATTTTGTATATCAATCACCATTAAATACTGAATGTTCAAAGACAGAGAAGAACAAGTTAAAATAAAATATTCAGATATTTTAAAGTACCTCTGATGCAGTGTTTTTATAAAGACGAATTGTTTCTCCTTGCCGTTATCTTGCTAAATATCAGTACAGGGAGGCATCCTCATGTCTTGTGGTTATCAATACAAATGTCTAATTTAGAACGCGCCACGCACTTTTTAGTGCAAAGTACATTTTCAATTTAATACAGTTGGACAGATTTTCTCTAAGTACAAGTAGACGATGGTATTGCTTTTAAGTAAATGCTTTAGACCAGTTAAATGCGTTAGCTATTGCGCGCTTAATTTGGTGTCATCTACTCTCTTTTGAAAACCGCAGATGATAACATCTTAATGGCACGGTAGGCAAACGATATCAAAGAATGAAAACAACAACTGTTAATCTGCATCCGTACCGGGGGGAAAATACAGCAATATATGTGGGGCGTAAAAAAATTAATGTACACCAGAATATATGGATTTACATTATTAAAAATATAAACGTATATCACATCAATATTATTTTCAATTTTAATATCTCTGCATCAGTTTTTACCTGATATAGCCCTTAACAAACCCATTAGTTTGTCCATTCCAGTTGACACTTGCTTATGACTGAGACATGCTGATTATTGGGGAAATAAAGGGAGGCACAGTGAGCAAAACTTGGCTTAACTAGGAGAGATTCAGAAATGAAAAAGCGCATTATGATTTTAGCATCTTTCGTATTTGTTTTACAAAATGAAGCAAAATTTGTTACAGGCAACTGACATTTTAGATTTGTATTCTTAAAAGTATTATTGAAATCTTCAGCAAAATATTCTTTATCACACACTCTTTGCGATGATTGCTTTTACTTCGAGTCTAGCAGACACCGTGATTTATAATAAAATTCGCATAGTTTGACAGCAATACAAAAATATATTTGTATTCATTTAAAGAAGAAAAATTAATACAAATGTGATATCATTTTTCTTTTATGCTGAATGTAGACAAAATTATATATATATATATATATATATATATATATATATATATATATATATATATATATATATATCATTCATATATTTCAATCCATTGTATATTTACCTTTTCCAGCATACACCGATTGTCTTGAAGATTATAATATGCATTACGATTCATAGCTTAATCACAGCATTGAAGAAACATATTGAGCACAGTGCTTGAATATTTAATATGTTCTTCTCATTTTAAATTTAATCCTTCAAATCGCTATATCGATAATTAAATTAAAAAAATTTCAATATCGTATAGACAAGATTCCTTGCCATTGTTATTGAGCGGGTATGGTCCGTAAACAAAGGAACTTTAGTAACTATGTACTATATCGTTACAAACCAGTCTAATGAGATATGGATGCAACAGCTCAACATGTACAACACATACTAAGCTGTTAAGTGATGTATTAACTACAACTCCAAATATATACACAAGCACAAAACTGTCAGGTGATTAATTAACTACAGCTCAAAAATACAAAAAGCACAAAGCTGTTGGATGTTTTATGAACTACAGCATAAAATATATACCAAGCACAAAGCAGTTGCTCGATTTATCTGTTTTAAACAAGATACTATTGGGAGCACACATATCAAGAAATATATGTTTACGTTCGCATACATATGGGTAAAACACAGTAAATAAAATAAACATGTAATATGAGAGATCCTTATCCACAATTTCATGGACAGAGAAATTTATCTTTTTAGTTATTCGACTTCATATCAACTTATTTATGTTTAAAAAAGAACATAACTGAGTGTCATGCTTAATCTACACATGCCACGTTAGATATTAAAATCGTCTACAAATCGTTAGTCGTTGCCTCGAAGACAGAGAACAAACTGCAATAAACTAAGCTTTTTCTTCTTTGAAATTATTTATTTACTTTATATCTATATGTGTTTTGCTATTGCTGTGCGATAAAAAAAGACATTTGAGTACGAAAGAATCTTCTGCAGCAACCGGTAGTGATTTTGAAGCGTTTATGATGACCGACTTTTCGAAAGGGTCTTCTCTATTTAAGGAGCTAAATATCACATCCATTGCCAGCCTGGGCAACAATCCTCACATCTACACATCTGTCGTTATAAACGAGAATGTAGCTCTGGTATCCATGCTAGATTCGGTATCCAAGCGAGCTTCGGTGATGTGGCAGACATTGCTAATCTAGCCCATCATACAATGGTGTTTAGAAATCGTTGCACGCCACAAGCAGCATGGATCATTACAATCATCAAATGTCATCGTTTACTAACGCCAATGTGTATATCAATAAAAACTCTTGTTATCAACACCTCTGGTAAATCGCGAACAATTTCTGCATAAGAATAATATATATATATATATATATATATATATATATATATATATATATATATATATATATATATATATATATATATATATATATATATATATATATATATATATATGACTTTAAATCGTGGTATAGCAAAGCAAAAAATAAAAATACTAAATCCCAAGACAGAACAAACTGGATCTAGTAATTGCAATTAAATATAGTTTGACATGTAATCTGAGTTTTAATTTAGATCATGAGATGACTATTAAAAATAGATGACTATTAAAATTTGTATTGATTTGAAAACAAATGTTTTTTTTTTCTAACCGAATGTTTTCATAACTAATTTTTCCTCTCTTTTCGCGGAGGATGACCGTTACAAAGAATGCTGATTTTTGTCTTGTTTGATTTCACAATCTTGTAATATGGTCAAAACGTTTCTTTATTATTTTAGGTAAAGTTAGCAGCACATCACCTACAACAAGCCTCACAAAAGTAAATGACATTATATAGATATTACGAGCACAACAGTTTTCGGTCCCTGTTCGCATGTTTGATTTCAAATTATGATTCTTTGCAATAATAACAAAAATGAATATTAATCATGTACAGCTTTAGTGACTTTATTGAGTCGTTAGTTGTTATCGTAAATTTTATCAAGAGAATGGGACAATCGAAATGACCCTCTCCTCCGGAAGTACTTCTTATTCTCGTTTGGTTGGGATTAAATTAATCTACGGTGGAGCCATTTGGTCGAAATCCAATTTGGGCTTCGCATATAACAGTCCAAACTTTATAAAAAAATATTTTGAAAATTGAATAAATTAAAGAGATACCACTGTAACTATAGAGATCGTGTATCACTACGTTTTTATAAATTGAACAGAAACGATTTACTCCCCACCCCACAACACGATACAGGAAAATATCAGAGTATAATACAATCTTACAAATCTTTCTAAACAAAACGGCGTCTATTGAGTTTAAATTTTTCATTATCTATCTATCTATCTATCTATCTATCTATCTATCTATCTATCTATCTATCTCTCTCTCTCTCTCTCT
The DNA here is from genome assembly GCA_030141615.1 of Unio pictorum. Classification (NCBI taxonomy): domain Eukaryota; kingdom Metazoa; phylum Mollusca; class Bivalvia; order Unionida; family Unionidae; genus Unio; species Unio pictorum. Next base: position 7,762,410 of record JARLTB010000122.1, read on the forward strand.
CTCTCTCTCTCTATATATATATATATATATATATATATATATATATATATATATATATATATATACATATACATATATATATATATATATATATATATATATATATATATATATATATATATATATATATATATATATATATTATATATATATATTAATTTAGCTCCAAGTCTGCAGGCATCTCGTGTCATATAATGTTATTCAAAGAATTAAACTACATTTCAAACGAGCACTCGGGTAACTAACTCCTATCTCTTGAAATTATGTAATGAATAACATAAGTGTTAATCAAAAATATCAAAAAATTGCTGAAAGATCAGCTATATACAGGGATATTGTAATCAATACATTTTTTATTGCAGATATAAGAAAACAGACAAGTGAGGTAGGAGAGGTAAGAAAAACATATGATAACTTATCAATTAAGAGTATGTATGCATGTATGCATGTATGTATGTATGTATGCATGTATGTATGTATGTATGTATGTATGTATGTATGTATGTATCACTTTTAGAATTTTTTGGTATAAATCAGTCAGGGTTCGAACCTGCGACCTCTCGCATCCGAGGTAGACGCTCTAACCACTTAGGACACTGGAGGGTTCCGATAAAATCATAATGTCAAATTTATCATGATAACATCATAATGTCAAACTTATCATGATAACATCATAATGTCAAATTTATCATGATAACATCATAATGTCAAACTTATCATGATAACATCATAATGTCAAATTTATCATGATAACATCATAATGTTATATTTATTGTGATTAAATCAAACCCACTTATATAACTTACCGTCGATCTTTGAATCATGCAAGACTTAGAACGTAGATTTTACGTGCGATAACAAAGAACAAATAAGTAAACTATGTAGTTTGGAACGGAAAGAAAGACAAGACGATGCGATGTATGACCTGTACTGACACCGTGCATTTGGTTTCGACTGCCAATTTGTACAACTTCCACTCCCACCTAACATGTACTTTTTTTGATAAACATTAAGCGAACATCAGATCTGAAGTTAGATTTAGTAATGACACAATCAAACAACGTATTATTTCAAACAAATTTGACAAGATTTTCGATGTCTTTTAATCGGAATGCTCCTATCTCAGCATGACTACGGAAGTTATCGAACATTTATAGTTTCAATTTTTTAAAAATGCAGCCAATGAGTGTTTCTGAAATAAATTTATTGTAAAATTTAAATATCAGTCGATGAAATTATTAACTACTCTTCATTTACATGTTTGATTCATGTAAGAAAATATCATCGCAGCAAAAACAAATTAAAATAATAAATGAAAAGTATCATTTCTATAGTGCAGCTGTATGTAAATATGAGATGAACAAAAATGCATTAAAGAAAAGCATTATTGTCTTGCATTATTTGGTGACATATAATTACACGAGATATTAATGTTATCTGCTGTGTTCAGCATTTCTGTTAATTCATATTTATATTATTTTTAGGTTTTTCCAATTATAATTATTGCCGATTTAACTCAACTAAAATTGTTTCCAAATATAAACAGCACAAGCCCTGTTTGTTCTACCGGTTAGCTCAGGCAAACTGCATAGTCCCAGATCTGCATGATGTAGCAGAAATGGATCTACGCAATTCACGGTTGAAGATGACTTAAAAGCAAACACATACGGTAATAATTTTACTATTTAAACTCAGTTGCTGATTTAGGAACCGTTGTCAATTGGGATTTTCTCACAAACCTGCCATTGAAAATATGGAATTAAATCTTTTAAAGAGAAATGCATGGGTAATTTTGCTATTTGGCAAAACTTTGAAAGAATCTTCAAAGAAACAGGCAGAAGTCCTCCATAACTTCATCTTCCTAATACAGGTGTGTCGAAACCGCGACCCAGTCCTTTACATTGTGCTGCCCGCAGCCCTTTTGAAAATGTACATTTTTATTAATATCAATTATAAAGTGCAACGAGAGACGTTAAGATTTATATATGTTTAGTCTCTCAACCACACACAAAAGATTGGATGCCTCTGCTCTAATATATCAATCCATTCATTCTGATTTACCGGGCATGTAATCATGGCCAAGTCTTAGGAAAGAATATTCTATTTTATAAAAACATATACGGTTGTGTCTGCTGGAATTAAATATAAAGCTCAACTCAAATAATAACTGAGCATGCCTTATGAATACACACACTAACCTTTCTTAATCATCCATCCATATTTTACCTGTTTTTCATACAAAGATCAAAGAAAATCATACAAAGTCAACACTCGTAATTAAAGCCTGGTAAGGTAACCGACATAGAGACATGCATACAAGAAAATGATTTCAAGACAAAGGTGACTATAAACGAATCCGAGAATCGAGTTTGGAACGTCTGTAACGACCGAAACACTATGAAAGCCGGTAACGACCCAAACACTTGGAACGCCTGTAACAAGCAAAACGCTTGGAACGCCATAGATACAGTGAGAGTAATAAAAGTCCGAATGATTTGTCATTTCATATGTGATTGTATAGACCTTTGAAACTGCCTCGTTGAATAACTAAGCAGCTAACTATTAAATTGTGTTATATTTTTCCCTTTTTATTTCCATCTACCTATATTTATGTTGTTGTTGTAGTTGTTGTAGTTGTCGGGTTTAACGTCATTTTTCAGCAAAAGCAGCGATCTCGTTTTAAATCACAAGCATTAATGAAAAGCAGTGCGCTAATTATCCAACTGGCCACGTGTCTGGCTGTCTCTAATTACCCGCTTAGGAGAATGACTGGGATTTACAAAGCTTTGGTAATGACGCAGAAATAGTCGCAGTTATCATTAGCATTTGGCGTTGAAATAGAAATCACTTAGTTCAAGAACAGGGATGAAGCGGTCGTTCTAAACGAGAAGGCCGGAAAGGCAGGCCTAAGTGATGAATTAGCGTCTGAACAAACTGAAGGAAATATTTCGCAAGCAACTCTACCGCCAAAATAGGTAATGGCAGATGAAATCCGTTGGTTATAGGAATTAATTCGAATGATATAATTATATTATAGACGACAATGATTTTTTTGTAAGAGTCTCCTCCTTCATTAGTCATGTTGATAATTAAAAAAATTATTTGAATATTAAAATGCATATGTCATATTATGTAATCCGCATACGTGTAGAATGTAGATGCAATATGAGAAAAACCTCTGGTTAGGATTAACTCAATGCAAGGTTGTGTTACATGAACGTCCAATACTTTATGAATTACTTTTAGCCGCCTTCGTAATTCCTAGCGTTAGTATTGATTCATTGAACGGTCCCTAGTGTGCTGCATTTGCGCAGAAAATATGATTTATCCGTGTTTTGGCAATAATGATTATCAGATGATAGTTATTTGTTCGTGTCACGTGCTCATCAGCCCTAAGGTCGTGAATCAAGGCATTCATTTAGCGGATTAATATGATTTATCAGCCTCTATTAGCAAACAACAAGGCAAAGATGGAATAGTGTGCTTGACTTCGGGGTTTTATTTCTTTGAAATGTAACAAATTTTCTATCTTACTTACTCCACGAATAGCACTAGTAGTAACCGTCAGTCTCCTTCGTCCTCTGTTGGACTATGGAGGGATGGATGAATGAATTTGTACCCATCAATTTAATATAAACATTTAATATAAACGAAAGAAGAAGTAATTTTAATCAGAATTAAGCATTTAAGTATGTTGGCCTATCATTTGCTTCTTTCACTTTTTTTACGGACAACGTTTCATATAATTTGCATGCAGCCTTCGTGTGTTGTAGGGACAACAGGTACACACAATGCTCGTTACTCCAATCGCAGTTCTGTACATGACACTTCACCGTAATTTTTAGTATAAGTTTCAATAAGACAACCAACATTTCCCCTTACTTGGCATAGAATGATTAATAAACTTTTATTCAGTGTCTCACGCACACAGCCGATTTGTTGTTGTGGTTGTTGTTGTTGGACGGTTGTATGAAAATGATTACTTGTATATAAAAAAAATAATATGTTGCATTCTATATAAACAACGCGAAATGCATTATATGTCAGGGACTTAGGAGACTATATTTTTTTAAGTCATACTTAATCATGTCATTTTGACTCTGTAATACTGAATCATTTCATTTTGGAATTTGTCATACTTAATCGTGTCATTTTGATTTTTCTCATACTTAATCGTGTCATTTTAATTCGGCCATTCCTAATCGTGTCATACTAAACTTATGAATATTTGTAGGCTTTTTAATTTGTGGCTTTTGAATAACACCTTGGAGTACCTACATACCCAACACAGTTCTCCAAATGTCAATGTCTTCGATGGTCTAATAATAATTAATACACTACCCCAGAGGATATCATTGTTTGGAGTACTCTTCCTGTATACAATTTGCATTTTATGCTTCCATAGGTCTGGGGTACTTTGATCGTTCAGTCTTCATGAATATTACAAGTAATAACTTAATAAGTGTAAATTCCACGTCTTTTGAGTAAACCGGGAAATATTAAACAATGCCTGTCCGACCTTCTGTCCGTCCGTCCCATTTTTCTTTTACCCACAATAACGCTCTTTTGTTAATTGGATGCAGCCAAATACTGCCGAGAACTGATGTAATTACGGTTTAGCGACAGTATAAACTCTGTTTATATTACTTATGAATTTCTCGATTTTTTAAAACGTTTTTTCAAGTCAAGAGTTCTGAGTTTATGGATCATATTTGCAATGCATCCCCTTTCTGAAAAATGGTCTGTTTTCATTAGAGCTTATACTCACTCGTATCTTTAAGGATATTATAGTTAATCAGTGTTAATCCATATCAACGTAAGACTATGATATTCAATAATGAACTTTTGTAGAGATCAATACGATACTTGATTGAGTTTTTAAACAGAATATAATATTGGTGAACACCAACATATATAGTTCAAAGCTCAGTTAAATAGTGTATTAGGGAACACAACTCAGTAAAACTGTAAAACAGTGTGCTTAGGGAAACAAATGTATCCAAATATGTCATAAATAAAACTTCCATACTTTGATCGAAAATTATCACACGCGAGCGCACAGTAATTGCAAGGTTAAGCGGAGGCAGTTGTACAGACCCATAAGTACGTATTACTTTAAAACGCGCGTGACCTGTTCAGCCAATCAGAATTGCTTTATAGTAATAAAGTGTTACACACGTGGGCGGTATATGTGAGCAACACAATGTTTCTACGAGTTAGGTGTCAGTGTCAGTGTGTGCAGAGTAGTTATTGAACGTTTTAATGTACAAACTGATAAATGACAAAATACGTTGTGAATCAGTTTCGTATAATGTACAAAAAGAAATGTGAACTGCACATTATGAAAAACAACATTTGTAACGTAATACACATACATGCACGTATGTACGTACACCTACATATACATACCCATAAACAGACACGTGTATGTAAACACAATCACAAATAAATATACACATGCACATCCAGTTGGCGACTCAGTTGTGTGTTAGTGACCGTTACATAATTTCATTTCATAATTATGGAAACAAATTTAAAGACTTGTTAATATAGACCAGATTTTATTACATTAGGATTAGTATAATAATAAAATGGTATTAATTTACATCTTTCTATTAATGAAAAAAGACAGAAAAATAAACAGCGAAGAGCATCACCTGTCATTCACGTCACACACACTGCACATTTTACCTTGGTATGTTTTCCCATCGCGCTGATTCTACTGGAAGTTTGTGGATGATAGTTATAGGTTTCAGCAAAAGCTGATAAACGTTTCGTTGCAAATATATAAAATAAAGAGCGTTACGATTATATATAGATGTTTGGAGGAGCAGATCACCTCCTCAAACTAAAGTCAAAATGTTTCTAATATGTTCAAACCATTTATAAATAAATCTGAAAATGAACATCACTCGGCAGGATAAGGTATAACGTTATGTAAATTTTGGAGTAGTTAGCATTTATTATTAAGATCCAAAACCTAATCATGCTGAATTTCGTATAAATGTAAGTTGCTTTCCTGTCACGTTTTGACTACAGGATGGTATCTGATGCTATTTCTAAGTTATGTAATATATCTTTGGAATTATGTGTGAACCTGTTCAATAAATGTCTTTTCTAATCCCCAACTTCACATCACTAAAGCAATAACAAAAGAGAGGTCAATTTGCGTGATCAAACAATTGTAACTGTAAATTTCTACCATGGAGAAGATACCTGACTCACTGTTGCAATGTATAGCTTTAAACAATCAATGATGTTTGGAATAAATAATACGTAGTTATTTAAATTCATCACCAATATAGATGTTAGTTGCAACCAGTGTAAACAATTGATAGTAATATAATGATCAAACAATTTATATTTTTGTCTTTGTTGCATGGACATATAGCGTCTAAATTATAGAATCCTAAAGGAGAGAGTAGTGGGTTTCTTTAATGACAGTGAATTCAGTATGTTATCGTCGTCGTCCTCGTCATCTCCAGACTGTCGAAATTACAGGATAAGTCTTAATCTTCTCTCTATAATCTTTGAAATAAAACAGTTATTTAACACGCCTTGCATACGATTCTATACTGTTAATAATTGAACAGAAATCTACTTTGTATGTTCTTCACAGCCGTATGAGATTTGCATGTATATTTATATGTTCCAAGTTATATTCCAATTTCTATATGTATGTATGTATGAATGTATGTATGTATGTATGTATGTATGTATGTATGTATGTATGTATGTATGTATGTATGTATGTATGTATGTATGTATGTATGTATGTATGTATGTATGTATGTATGTATGTATGTATGCTTCAAAGAATATAAATACACTTCGTTTCATCAGCAAAACTTAAGCCCAAGCGAGAATTGTAAACATAGTTATACATTTTAGAGGTGGTGCAATATTTGTACAAAAGCTGGTATAGCGTGCCCTTAGGTTAGTGTTACAATCTGACAATTTGCTAAATGTTTGTACAGTGGCGAACATAAATATGTAAATTTCTTCTTTGATGTTAGCTACGTTTTGATAAAGAAAACTGACCAGTCCGTCCACTAATCGGCAACTTTATCAGAATTTGGTATGCTTCGTTTACAACATTATAATCTGTTCATATAGACCTTTACCTCTAGGAGTCATGCCAAAAGTCTACTTGACCGAGGCTAGGAATCAGTTTGTTTTACTGAGATAATGGCAAAGCCATAGCAGAAAAATGACAATTATTATTCAGTATAAAATACCTGCGTCGTAATTAGCGGCTTAATAAAATAAATCAGAGTTTTAATAAAATAAAGTATCATGACAACGTGGACAAGACTGGTGATTATCATGAATAGAAGGATAAGTTCACGAGCTTTTAGCAAAATGACAAAGAAAAAACTTGTCAGGAACCCATGTAACATTATGGCCAATTCATTGTCTAATTATATGTATATGATTTATGATTGATGTCTCAAAGAAAAAAGCATTCCCTATTACATCCCCGAAGAAAAGCTTGTTTCACTGATATTTACAATATAACATTTCGTTAATGTTTATGAGATTAGATTTTAATTACTTACATACGTGAACCCTGTATATCATTTAATAGAATATTGATCACATGCACGTCATATATTGAAAATCAATAAATTACTACATAAGATATACACTATATAGGGAGAAAAATTCAATTTGAGAACGAAATACGGATTATAAATGTCCAGTCGAATGCATTATACAGAAATACCCCCATTTTCCTCAATATGTTCCTTGCCTCCGTTATTGATGATTTGAGTTTCAGGATTCTATGTTGTGTGCAATTACATAGATGAATGGTTTATCTCGACTGTTATGATCATTATCAACTAATGATTATCTGTCATGCCAGTGAACTTTCAGTGCCAGAATATCGATTTTTGTGGCATCAGTTTCAACAAATTTTATCGAGTTACCGAGTTATATAGCATATGTAGATAAAGAAATTAAAATTAGAACTCTAGATTTTGTCTAACCAAAGAAATGCTATGTATTTTTCGATTAATTTCTGCAACAAATGTCTGTCAGTCTTTGTATGTATGTATGTATGTATGTATGTATGTATGTATGTATGTATGTATGTATGTATGTATGTATGTATGTATGTATGTATGTATGTATGTATGGTTGTATGGTTGTTTGATTAGGATTTTTAACATAGCTTTAAAAAAATTCAGTCATATCGCTATGTCTGCAGTGAGGCAGTTTGTAGTGATGTCTAGCACTGGGGCATCTTGCCGTTTTATCTCCCCACCCCACACACATCTGGAAGTTTTGAATTATATGTTTAATTGTCATATGCTAACTGACTTGGTTGGCAATAACACAATTCAGTACATGGTTGGATTTGATGGACCCCAGACATCCTGTTAAAGTATTGCTCAGTATAGTACTGTTCACAAGTATATCACAGAATATAAGGTGATTTATCCGGGTTACGCATTACATTATACTGTGTTTATAAGTTGGTTTTAATGGTCAGATGAATATTTTTTAGAAAGATGAATATGGATATATGAATGCTTTTTGTGAGGATGCGTCCATGCGTGCGTGCGTGCGTCCATGCATGCATGCATCCATACATAAAATACGTACATACACGTTTCGGGTGATTCGCCTTCATCAGTGAATTCCGAATGTAAACAACTAGAAAGTAATGTTGCGCAAGCAGTATTACTTCAAAATATAAATGCACAGTACAAATCATTTTCGATGGAAATTGTATTAAGTCCTCCTGGAGACAGAGTGGTTGGCTTATTGATCAAGACTGATTTTTGTAACCAACCAAGGCGATTATATGTCATACTCCTTCGCAATACCTACCACTAGATAGTCACACGAAGAGTGACCATTCAAATGCAATGTAAGCGGTTCATCATCTTTGTCTAGTTCTAAATTTAGAAAAAATGAACTGTTCTTCATTTTTTTAAAGAGTCTCCAGACTGATCTACATAGACTGGTTTTCTGACTTCTTGCAGAAACAGAGCAAATAAGTTCAGCATCTTGTCAACGTATAAGGCCTTCGTTTTCATATTATTTCCCCGTTGGTCCCAAAGAAACGGTTTGATTTCATTGCACAATTACTAACTTCCCACGGAGTTTACAGACATTTTCTTCTTTGGTCTGACATTCTGGAGTTGGTTTATTGGTACTAAAATGCACTTAGACAAATTTGGTAAACTATTTATAATAAATGAATTAGCTAACAGAAATCTAATTTTCTGCAGAGGAAAGTGATTACCATCAAGGTTGAATTTAGCGTTTATATCAGATTCTAATTTGAAACAGAAATTTGCCAGCTTATGAAACGAGTTCACGTCATCCATGTACCCCTTTCTTGAGAATGTACTATCGTTGAATCTTGACAATTGATCAACAAACAGACAAACACACACACACACACATACACACACACAAAGAAAGAAACAAAATATGAATATTGAATATGTTAATATGTTGCAAAAGGAATTTGCAAGTTTTGTTTTTATTTGATTTTGTTGAATAAGGTAAGAAATAAAAGAAAAATTGTCAAACACATATTTCAAACTAATTTGGTTGAAATCTGTCAAACTCTCTCAGCTGGTATGTATGTTTTCATTCAAGACATTGTTTTGTTTTATCTATTAACTTAAATTTGGACTAATATGCTTATCTCTTAAAAATTATTATTATGCAGTAAACACATTACGAATATGTGGAAAGCTACACAATGATAATTACCGTAGTTACTTGCTTATATGTTGAGTCGAACTGCAAAACAACTCTATACGATTTGGTCATCTGATTGAGAAAACACGTAGACTCATTTCTGTCCGTATATCTTCCGACGGCAGATCATTTTTTGTGCAGTTGAATCATTTTCTATCTAACATTCTTCAAATTAACTCTACTATCAGTATATAACATATTCTTCCAGAAATGTGACCCACGTCTTCAATTGTGTTTGCAGCAAATGAGAATATAAATCGTTTACAAATTTACATTTGCCGCTATACCGACCAAGTTCTATAAATTTGGTTAAGATCCGTGTCCGTAACAGCCAAATCATTACGCGATAAGAAGGAAAATACATAAACAAACTATTAAAAAAAACTGACTTATACACACTAAAGATGCTTCGATATTTACTTGAGTCGTTGTATTTTCTTTCCGTGATCCTACATTTATCTCATGAAAAATGTTCAACAGTTTCATAATATAGGATTTCGTGCTTGGATGAAATCATATCTTACGATCATAAATCTGCTTTTATGTCTTTGTCGACAATTGCCATGGTAAAATAAATATCGCCTTTGTTTTGCTTTTAATCTGATAATGTAACTAAGGAAATTAGTTTTCTTCATCCTTGACAACCCCACTGCTCATGTATCATCTTATAGATATTTAAATCCGTTCTTTTGTCACAATATCGTTGAATTCAGCTCTTAGTTTTGATCTTGCCCAACAGGAGGGCATCATAATGGTATGAGAAATAAAGAACACCGCACCAATATCCGTTCCTGAACGTTTCCGATATAATTTTAAAAAAAAAAACAACAATTAATTTTCTTCTTGCAAAACAAATAAATGCTTAATTTTGTATTAATTAAAATAATCACATGATTGTCGTGACAATATGTAATCTTTGGAATCTTCTCATCTCTTTGTGCTTGGCAGGTGCTTTCCATAATCTATATTTTTCTCTGCGAGACAAGTTTAGTAACCAGCGGGAATAAATCTTTCTCGAGAGATAGTAAACATTTATCCTCTGAAATATCATAAAAAATAATGATTATTCAGATAGATGGATGAAAACTGCCAAGTACAAAACGTTGACCTTAAGATGAAAATCTTCGACATTAAATCAAAACTTGAAAGACGCTCAGTTTAGTCACACACAATATTTGATAAATCTATTACTCTTTTTTTTTACTGAAACACTGCTTCGTCTTGACTATATATTGGAATAAAATTATTGACCTGTTATTTCGAAAAAGGTTATGGTTAATCAACATGATCATATTAGGAGCAATGTGAAGTGCTGAATACATCCATCATTCCTCACATACAATTGTGCTAAAACCATTTATTTCTTACTCTACACCAGTCTCATACAAATTACATCGATAGATTTGGAAAATATCTGTTTCTGACATTGAAAACGAATCCCATGATGCAACAGTCAGTATGTATGCCCGAGAAAACATATATTCAGCCAGTATAAACAAACTTATTGTGATAATTGTGTATTGTTCCTTCCATTTATAAGAAGGTAGCTATATTTACATATTTTTATGCTTACAAACCATAGTAAATCTGAATCGATTATTTTTTTAAAATATTAGAATTTATCTGCATTAGAAGCATTTAATAAATCTAATCATTGATAGCTATCATTCAAGTTATATTTAACATTCAAGTTATATTTAACATTCAAGTTTCATTTAACATTCAAGTTTTATTTAACATTCAAGTTTTATTTATCATTCAAGTTATCTCCTGATTCGTACTGTGTAAGTGAAACGACCTTCACATGAAATGGCTAAAACATGTAATTCTTTATATACATCTCGTATGTGTCTGCATGAATCCTAGTTGAAATATAATGCATTTAATAACAAAAGCATTGTTAAATATGTTATAGAGTATGGTTGTAGAAGCAAGCAATCACAAAAAAAAATCAAAGTTATTACATTCACTTTCATTCTGGCTGGTTTGAGTGACTCGTATACCCGATCTGCGGCCAGCAAGTTGTGTTTGTTTTCAAATGGGTGGCAAGAGTTCATTTAGAAGTTTCTGAATACCAGTCTTATTTATAAACACTCTGGAATAAACACTACAATTTGATGTGCGCAAAATTTAGGTTCTTACATTTCTAATAATTATATCTTCCTACAATGACATGACATTGGCTAACGATTTAGCGTGTGCCATATATTACATTGCTACAGATTGACTTTAGTTGTTAACAAAATGAAAAATATCACAGTTAAACCATTGTGAAAATAGTCTTACGCCAGTTATGTTATTCCAAACGTTTTAGACAATAACACTCATAAGTAACTCATGAAATCGTGTGAGTCATACTTTCTTGTAAATAGCTCTGGCCTCTCTCTCTCTCTCTCTCTCTCTCTCTCTCTCTCTCTCTCTCTCTCTCTCTCTCTCTCTCTCTCTCTCTCTCTCTCTCTCCCCACAAACTATTCTATCCCTATGTGAATGATGGACGACTTTAAGGTCCTATTAGGCCAAAACTCATATTGCGTCCATGGTAACACTTAGATCGTACTTTCGTACAATAAAAACAGACAAAATCCATAAACTAGGATTAACTAACTCTCATAATGTAAATAGTAGTACACTCGCGTTAGGTCCTTATACAACACTGCTGTAAAACACGTTTGTAGATTAATTTAAAACAAAATCAGTATATTTTTTAGTATGTGATAAGGAGGTTGTGCAATTATACGTTCTAGAAATGTAATCATTTTATTTCTTATTAAAGGCACAATAGTGCAGAGTGTCTGTAATTTTGAGAATGTCACAGATCATGTAACTAATGAGTGTGTCGACTTATAAGTTGAACTAAGTCACAAAAACTAGAGTTTGTGAAGATTCAATTAGATAATTGATAAATAAACGAGAGAAAATTAATTTTTGTGGGGGCCCGTTTTTATTGAAACTTGTATTTCACGAAATGTTACGGAAGCCGCACGTGACCACAAAAACGTTTACGTCATCTTCGTCCAGTGGGCGTGCTATGAGTCACGTAATTCTAATTTAAATGTCTACTATAAACAAAAATGGCGGACACACAAGAGAGTCAAAAAACGTAAAGGTGGCTCCTCGCTTGTCGCTTTCCGAGAAGAAACGTCAAAAAACTGTCAGAGAGATCGAACGGAACTTATCAAGGATTCGTCATAGGGACCAGTTTGTTCGATGATGAGCATTGATGGAAGAGTTAGGACTGGCATCAGACACTGAAAGGGCGAAGTTGATGTTGGACAGGTAGGCCAATATCTGTTTTATATGTTGATACGCATTAGTTTCCTCAGAATCAAGTGCCTGTGATGTCTGTTTATAAGTGTTCTCCATTTTTCAATATCTTGTTCCAACTGTATGTTTCAAAGCACACTATTTTATTAATACAATGTTTGCACAAGGACTTGATTTGCTTTGTAATATTCCCAAAATACACGTGATCAGCTGATCAATAAAAGACAATTTCACTCCGTGACTGCATTGTGTGTATTGAGTGTTGGGATGAAATGTATGTTTTATAACAGCGTGCTCATAAGGTCATTTTGTACACATGTCAGTTATCTTCGTGAGACAGGTTTTCTAAATTCGGCGAGGGAACTTAGATACATTTTACAAGCGTTATCAGTGTTTATATCATCTCTCTCCCACACACACACACACACACACACACACACACACACACACACGGCTAATGTGACATGCACATTACTTGCATACAAGTTTAACAACCTTTTCATGTTAACATTTGAACAAATAATATATGTTTAATGTTGAACTGATCCAGTAAAATCTAGATCTCATGCCTATGATAGGCTAAATGCTAAGATTTTATTGTACAACTACTTACTAGTAAATGTATTTTAAAGCAATGTTTTGACTACAATTACAAAAGGATCTCTAGTCATGATAGAAAAGGATATTTTAATGCGACCAGAATATATGGCTGGCAGGTTATTACTGTATCAGTTATAGTTCTGTGCTGCAATCAAGTAAGTTTTATTTGTGTCAATTTTTTTAGATCTGTTATTATGTATCCTTGCTAAAATAAGGTATTTCAGCTCTAAGTGTTTAACACAAATCACAAAGAAACAGATTTAAAATATAATTATAATACAAATGAATATTTATTACATATTTTTAGTTACGAAGTTACAAAGAATGTAACAATGGATTATCAAAGCATGCAGAATCACTGGGCAGTGCATTTTCATGCTTCACATCAACACCTGGCCAAGTGCTTTTACGACATGCAGAGATAATGAAGACACCTTCAATGACTGCTATTGAGTCAGGAAGGTAAAAATTAAAAATTTCTTGCAGAATTTTCTTTTTGGAAGGAGTGGTTGCTATAGTTGTCATGTTACTGAAAACAATAATCTAACAAATACAATGCTGATAGAAGGACATTTTTTAAACTTTTGCAGCAGGTTGAGTCCCCACTTCATACTTTTCTTAGTTTGAGCTAGAATAAGAAAAAATACCATGGATTGTACTTTCTCAGAAGTGGGATAGGATGGCTCAAGTTCAACTGCTACCTGATGCACGTAAAAAGGCTATGTTTACTGTAATTGTTTTGGTTAGGCAAAAAGTTCCCGTTTGGTTAGGCAAAAAGTTCCAGTATACTGTGCTGGCTAACCCAGCTGATTTTCCTCCACCGTCCACTTCCCTTACTACAGGTAAATGAATACTTTGAGAACCAGTGATTGTATACTTTGAAATTGTGATTACATATCACATATGCTTTCTTTACGCTGTTTTCCATTTATAGCTATGTTCCACATGCAGTTCTTGCTAACACCCTCTTCCTATCTATCCACTTAGCTCGTGCTGAATGCACATATGACATTTAATTTAAAACAAAATATTAAGATAATTATAAGATGCCATATCTCAATAACTGAATTTAATTGTTTGTACAAGAAGTAAATTTCCTCTATGTTCAAATGAGCCACATGTATCTGGTGTACAAATGATGTGAACTGATATCAGTAATTTTGAAGACAATGGTTAAATATAGTTAATGTGCGTTTAATAGCTTCTTAAAATTCAGTAATCTACTGCAGTGAACATAATTAAAAAACTCATTATGAATAGGTGTTTATTATACCTAGAAATTATTGTATTCACCGTTTTTTATACTTAGAATACGTTGTAAAGTTGTAATTGTTTTTGTTTAGGTTAATAACGAAGTCCTTAAAAAAATGACATTAATTTTTATAAATATTAAAAGGCTGCAGGTTTAATACCACCCCACCCCGGATGAGACTGTATCAGCTGCCCTGGTGTCTCCTTGGAAAGAGCACAAAGCTTGGATTTCCTCAGAAGCATAGAGCCAATAAAGTGTTGAAAGTGCTATACAAATACCAAAAGAAAACGCTTGAAACGAAACTGAAAGCAAAAAAGAAGGAAAAAAACAATACCTGGCCCTCAACAAATATGTTTGAAAGTGAGCAAGTCATTAGCTGAATACTGTATTACTTAAGCTGGACATCACAGACTATACATTTTTATTTCAGAGGCCAATTATTTTTCTATCTAAAATTTTGGACGGAATTAGTCTATCACAGTCATATTAAATAATTTGTATGTTTTTGTGTGTGTTTGAGAGAAAAATGTAGATTCATATTTCACCAGTTAAATTCAACTTTAAATTTATTTTCCAAATATGTTATTTCGTATATAGCAGTGGTTCACAAAGTGGGGGATATAAGTGGTAGGATTACTAAGGGGGTGCTAATGCTGAATAAAATGCTGTCTAAGTAGTACTTTGGAGATAGAACAAATAAGAACAAAAACAACCCCTCCTTAGGAATTGGTCAGGAGGCTCAAATATTGGGTAAAAACGCAATATAGTTTAACATATGGGGATGCTTGTCACACAAGTTAAGAAAATAAAATTTTCTTTAAAACAGTTATCATCGCTGTTACAAGAAAACAAGTGGCAGATGGTCCGTCTACCCTTGCAAAGAAAAGAAAACATATCCCCACATCAGGGAGCTTTTTCAGAAAGCCCTCGACTTGAGGACACGCAGGGTATGAGGAGAAGATAACTTAAGGAAGATGATCCCAGGAGAATTAGCAGAAACCTGGCACCTCAAGAACCACCATAATCTCAAGTTTTGGTGAAGGAGAAGATCTCTCGATTTTAGCTATGTAATATATGAAAGGTGCTTGATATATGGATGTGTCTGCTAAGATTACAGTAGTGTAAGTGTCAGTAGTTGAAGACAATGTATAATATATCTGCAAGTGCTGAAAAATTTTATATTGATAATATATTACCTTACCCAGAATAGACTGGTGTTTAAAAATATCTGAATGGAAGCAATGTTGTTTGATGGGATATTATGTGCAGTTACAACAAAACAAAGAATGAAGTCAAATTATTATGTATTCATTTATATATAAATTTGTGCCCGTAAGAAGTGTTTAAAAAAAGTTCAGGCAAGCCGGGAGTGTATGAAACCAGAATATTGTCCAAAAGCATATGGATATTTGTCACGTATCCGCCAGACACAGCAAGAGGGAATGACACATCTCTTTCCAGACCCTAGTCTTCCATGCTGCCATAGTATGACCTGCCTATAGGCAGCATGCCTATTCGCGCTCATCAAGTCAACTTCATCGTCAAGTACAATAACATCCTGGCCAACGCATGTACAGCCTCATCAAGGATTAGAACTTGAAAATTCTGAAAAATCATATTTTAAAAGAAAATTAGGAACATGTACTTATTCAAAGTTTATTAATCTTTTATCAGAAAATTCCAATGTAAAATAAATATGGATAAAAAAAACTGCAACGTTTTTATTCTGACATGAGCACTGAGTGTTCCATCGCAACCAGAACTGATATTAAGTGTTTGGGGAAGCATTTCTAGAAGTTAGAGACACCTGCATTGGAATCAAATAGGAATGGCTGATTGCAGATGACGATATAATCTTATCTTTTTATCATCATCAGCTTAGATTTGTTTAGCATAGTGAGGTACCCACATTGAAACCAGGTAATGAATAGAATCTACTTGATGAGTATCAATTGTAAAAAATAAAACTCCTTATCATTTGCTTATGTATGCATCTCTGTTTTTTTTGTTTTTGGATGGCTTACAATTTTAAAATTCATTCAGTGATTGCAAAGAAATAATCCAAGCATGTCTCATTTTGTAAGAAGTCTCGCTAAAATTCATGAAACATTATACGTGAAATAAACTCTTAAGCATATCAAGAATAATGCATTAAGCAACAATGCACATTAGAAACAAAAGTTTATATATTCGTTACCGGCAAAAGTTATATACATTGATGTCTCTCACAGCACATCTTTTCCAGGTCTGTGGGCATCTCCCTGACTTTTCCACACACACACACACACACACACACGCACACACCAATCTGGCAATCCTGAGTCGGGGGTGGGTGATAACCACCACACTGCCTTGATTCTGGCTCCAAAACATTAAAGACCAGGCTTGGGTGGAACTGCAACATCTGGATGAAAAGTTTCTTCAGCCGGTCTGGCTCCATATTTGTTGTGATCTCCTGGAATCAGTTGCAAAGATTAAGCATACTGAATCTCCATATGCATGTGGTACAACAACTTTGAAAACTAAAATCACGTTACCATGGAAATTTCAACATTTACAACAAATATGTATTTACATAAGGTTTCAATCATTGCAAGTCCACCTTGGACATGGAAATGACTGCAAATGTTGTATTGTAAGAGTAACTACCAAAGTTTTAATTATGTATATACATTGATGCAGTATTTGATTTTATCAGTACAAAGTGCAAGTTACATTTTCGTAGTCAGTTACACATATCATGTATAGTGAAAGAGGTTTTCTGTAATGTAGCCCACACACGTCAAGTTATTCACACCTTTTGTCATATATAATTTGTACATTCAATAACATGCTCAAGAAATACATAAAAGTTGTTGAAAGAATTTAAAGTTTCAAAACCCATTACATCAAAATGTGTTATTATAGAAATCATTTACAATATTCACCAAAACCTGAATGCAAATCAGACAGGGCAATTAAAATTTGTACCCAAAAGATTATATCAAAGATGAAACAAAAATTCTGTTTCTTGCAAGAATTCATGTCATTCTAAAGTTTTTATGTTCATAATGATAGTGCATACATAATATTATCTTGATATATTTTGGCATGCATCATATTGAAAACAGAAGAATTTAAAGTGTAGTCATTATTTTACAAGGCTTAAATAGATATATGAATTTTCACAGGTCCAATTTGTTTTAGAAAACTGCAACGTAGTCAGGTCTAATTGCTGAAGATCTCATAGACTTATAGTTATTACTTGTAATTTAAAGTTTTTGAAAATAAAAATTATAAATAAATAACTTAAATTGGAAAGTGGCAGGTTGACCTTGACAGTATCAAATATTTGTTGTGTATGCGACTAGTATAGATCACTTCTACCTATATATATGAAATGATTTTGGCTCGTTTATAATTTGATTATCACAGGAATTTAAAATTGTATCACAAGCATTTATTTACTTCACTCTATGTATTTTGCTACATGTGGTTACTTGAACTCCTAAACAAATAGCCCTATATCTGTAAGTATAGTGACTACCACAGACAAAATAGATGACATGTATTATATAAGGCGGCCATATAAATGAGGTGGCATCTGTATTTTCAATGGTATCTGTGCATGGTTTTCCGTATCAAATGATATTGGGGTGGGGTGGTGAGTAGCAAGAAAACGTAACGCAGTTTATACCTGCATTGTTTGGTAAAATAATCCTTCAATAGAAGTATGTATTTTCTAAGTGCAAAACACTTCTCACTTGTATATATTAGTCTTTGCCAAGTACCAAACATTTTTCAGTGTGGATCAATACTTGTTTTGCAAGGTATAAATAAAGAATTACCCTCATTTTTGTCTGCTTTGTTCGAACTATGTGTAGAGCTTGGTCAGCTCTGTTTTCAGGCTGCACTGCATGTGTTCTTCCTCTTCATTATCTGGTTCTTGCTCCATGCCTCATCCTTCCTCTCCCTCTCCCTCTCCCTCTTAAAGGTCGCTCCAGACTTGAACTTGAAAGTGAGCTGATTTCAGTCTAGGTAATAACAAAATTTCTACATTTGAGTTTATCATTTGGTGGGTATCTTCTGTATTACATATTATAATTACTACCTTAGTCCAGTTGTCTCTAATGAATTTTGATATGTAAAATTATTTCATAATTATACAAGTAATATATTCATACTTACTTATCAAACTTAATGGAATGTAGTGCTATTTCAGAATCAGAAATTAATACATGAGAGTTTGTGATTTGATGGATGTTTTTTTGTGCTGAATTAAGTCATTGTTTTTTATCGTTTCTTCCAAAAGTCCTAGATGGGCACCAAAGCTAAATCTCTGTGTATATTTACTCAGGGTGCATAATACCCTATAAACATGTGCAAGGATAAAACCAGTCTATCCCATAGGGGTACAAGGGTACAAGTCTTAGAGCCGAAAATCTCCTTGGTGTCAAAACTGGGTTATAAAAAAGAACTTTGGTTTCAAAACGGGGATCTAATTAAAAAGTTAAGGGTCTCTGAAGCGCTAACGAAGGTAAAGGGAAACACTGAAAACGGTGGTCAAACTTTAAGTGACCATATGACTGTACGTTTGTGCGTGTGTATTTTTTATGATCTGTCCCGGATTCCATACTCCAATCGCAAATTTTAATAAAACTTATTTATATCCTTATTTATGTAAAGTATAACTTGGAGAAGCATACCACGAATTCGTTTCCGTTTTGTTTGAAAAGCCAGAAAGATGAGTGTTAGGGTCCACTAGTGAGAATCTGGTTAGAATTTATAAACTGAATAATGAAATTACTAAATTGTTAGCATTTTTAAATTTCCAAGATGCTTTTCGTTTATAAAAAAAGGGGGGGGGGGGGGAGTACGTGCGGGAGTGCTAAATCGAGTACTTTTGCAATACTGTACAAAGCACGTCGATTTAAATCATTCTCGTACCACAAAAAAACTATTTAAATATAACCATAAGAGTAGTTATAAATAAATGTCAACGTTTCCTCTTAAAACTAAGAGTAGAAAGGAGAAAAGAACGAGATCTAAAGAGGATCGTACTCACTGTTGTTGCCATTTTGCGGCTTCTGGTAGAGTGGATGTGTTTTACGTCATCACCATCAATGTACAGAATTTTGCATATAATTATGCAAATTTCAGTCAGCGGAATGATGTGTATTATTCGTTCGGGATCTACCGATCACTGGCGAGCGCGATTTCAATATGGAGACGATGGATTCGTTACGCTTCGTACGAAGATTTCAGAGAGCTCGTATTTCACAAAAAGAACCTATACGTACTTGATATTACCCTAGAATTGCCTTTTAAATAGCATTTAATCAGTTGATATACATAAATGTCCAAACATTTTTGTAACCAAATTCACCCTCAGCTGCACTATTGTGCCTTTAAGTAAAAATAAATGGTCGTTTTTTTACAAGAGTTTTTACACGTAAATGAGAGTACACATTTGAGAAATATAGGTTAGTGTTTTTTTTTCTTTTACGACTCAAGAAAAAATAGTTTCTTTTTTACATGGGTTTTTACATATAACCGAAAGTATCTTTAAAAAAGGAGTTATTAGCGAGACCCCGTAAATAAACATCTAAGAATGCCTTTTAAGTTTTTAAAAAAGTTTGTTTGATGGAAATTCCACTTTTCTTGCTTATAACCCGTATTCACATACTACTGTTTTAAGGCTCACGCCCAATCTATTACATTTCCCTCCAAAAAAGATCCATACGCTGTTAAATTTCTCGCCAGACATACCCATCATGTGAAAACCTATAAAACCCACCAATTTATATACATTGCAACTTGTGTCCATATATTTCAGCATGGTCACCTAATATTAAATTCCCAATGTCGCATAGGATTCACATTAATATTCAATTACCATTTTTGTTTCATTGATTCACTTCATAATATATATCGTTTTTTCCTATATTGCAAATGGACTATTGCCAGGTGTAAATCAAATCTTATTAAGGTCTACTGCTTCAGTAGGTTGGCTAACGTTTGCAAAATCTGTAGTTCACGACTACTATTGATCAGCGGACTTCCACCGGTTCACATTGCTTGAACACTGGCATGGTCTACATTTTGGCGAGTTTCACACTTCAGACGGTATGCACAAATCAAGAATAATGTGTGTCCGATATGTTATTGGCTCAACACCACCTCATCTATGCGATCTGTTCTATACAATTGACGCCAATTTCCAATATTAGGTTTGATGCTGAGAATTTTGATTATGGTGTGTTCGTTGTACATATTTTCCAAGTTTATAAACGATATTTATTTATACAATATGTGAGGTCAACAGCATGGCATGATTTCTGCTTTATCTGTCCTTTCATTAACTTTTCAATTATTTAGGAATCGCAGCCAACAGTACAAAAAAATTGTCGCAGCCTCTATGACCACATCATGTTTCTGTAATATCTTGGATATTCACGGATTGTCTAAATAAGCTTTTGCAAAGTCTTCAGTGTTGAAAGTGAATCCAAAAGGATGCTGACTTTTGTTTTCTTGAAACTTCACTATAAAGTTTATGACTGGGTATGGTTGTAATTTCTGCAGTACGAATTTGTCATTTTCTAGTAATTGGTGCAAGACGGTGTCAGTTGGTAATATAACGGCAGTTCCAAGTTTGTCTTCCATCTTTTGAACTGTATGTAAACAGCTATATTACAAGACTCCAATTTTAATTAATTTACTTTGAACATCATTAAGACTTAATGATCATTCAGTAATGAACAGGGAGAAACAATTCCAACATATTTGTAAAAAAAAATAATTAATATTTTCATTATCTAAGTTACAAAATGAAATTTTAAGAAGAACCTACAGTATTATAAATCCAAAATAATAGTAACAATCCAAAACAATCGCGTGTTCCGAATGAATTTCTATTCCTTAATGTGCTGATGTGCTAGCATTCTTGATGTATCACAATGACATTGTCCAAAATTCCATTGAAGAAATTCACAATAATCCCAGAAAAGTATTATAGTCTAAAGTCAATGAGCACTTTGCAATTTTAAAGAATACTACGAACAATGTGTCCTCTCAAATTATTTCTAAAGACAACATTAAACTCATCTTCGAACTGATATTAAACAAGAACATAGGAAATTGTAATGAATTAATTGTCGACCTCTACTTATTTATATAAACACATACGGCTCTACATCGTAATATTTTTCTCCTCGATCCCTATCGCAATAATCCCGACGTATGTCACAATTTTCCCACATCGCTACAGATCACATCTGACAGAACCATCCCTTCGGAAATCCCCCTTAGAGAGTAAACCGGCTCAGTAATACATTTGATTTTAAAACTTGTCAATACCTATTGGTAGCTCTTATGCATCAAAGAAGCTTGCACGAAAGTAAAAGACACGATACAGATATACATCACAATAAGGGTTGTTGACAACGTTTCAAATTGCCAAAGAACAGGCAGAGCATTGAAGAGTCTAAAATTGAAAGATCGTTTGCCTCAACGAACTTGTTTTCAGAAACGAAAGTTCTAACTGTACCATGTCCAAGTCTAAGTTTCTGTTTATGCATCAGATCAAGAAATAAAGGTAAAATATAAAGGGGGACATATTCGCATTCAGTCCATACTCAGGTTTATATATCGCTGATGACGTGTATATATGATTCACTTCTCTAATTCTAAATCATTCCGTAATAGGTTGGAAAAAATTATATCTGAAAATTTACGCACTGTCATGTTTCGGAAATGTACGTTATGTTTACCACGGTTCAAGCGAGAACGAAAATTAGAGATACCTTTGTTTGATAATTTTGTTCTGAATCAATGGTTAGAAATTAGATAATTGCCTTTTGATAATTGTCCACTAATTGAAATATATAAATAAAGTCATTTTGTACCAGATTTAGTTTAGTTCCAGATGAATTTACGCTAAATGTAACCTTAACTTAAGTTTCAGTAAAAAAAAGGTACATGAAATGCCAGAATTAAACCAATGCAAAAAGTATGCAGAAATCGACATCGAATATTTTTTGCGTGTTCTTGTTTGTTTGTTTTATTTTGTTTTGTTTGGAATTGTTATGTATTTGATAAATGTCCATCAGCACGCATTTATAAAGAATCAAATTGCTCAGAACGACAAGTTTCATAACAGAATTGAGTGTTTCGGAATTCAGGATAGTTGAATTTTCTATATTGTTCTGTCCCATGAAATTATTTAATTCAGACTCCGTGATTTACGATTAATTAATCGAAGTAATCAACGTCCAAACTAAAAACCCTGTTGATTTCTTTTCCGCATGCATACCTGTCTGAAATACGTATCCGGCATCCAGTCGCGCAGACTGTTTATCATGCCGTTTAGTATAGTTGAGACGATAGGTCTCATTAACGAGCTGGGTAAGCAGCACATCAACTATGATCGGTTCCGGAAGACTTCCTTAAGGCTCATTTCAGGTCTTCATTTATGAAGAAACAAAACCCCAAGTCTTTCGTATCATTGAGAGACGATGTCAAGCTCACTTCAGGGAGTGCGCGGGGCAGATCTTACAACGGAACTTTCAGACCTATTTTGGAAAATACTGACGCCAAATCATATAACCGGATCAATACATATTCAAAATGATCATTAGACCCATTTGTTAATCAGTTGATTTTAAACCATTTATCGAAATAGAAAAACCATGTATTCTATGATTGCAGTTATTGATCTTTTTCAAGATTTAGAAGACCGTTTTGTATATTTAGGAAATGTACATCGTCATTTCGATATTTGTTTCAACAGAACCAGTCTTTCGTTTGATTCTTTGTGTTTTCACGGAAGATAAAAGGTTTTCATCGATTTAAAATCAAAATGTTTTTAAACTGCATTTAAGTATCAATGGGCAAGAAATTGTATAGGTGGCTAGGGTAAAAAAAGACCTTTTTTAATAAAAAAAATTATTTGTGATAATTTTTATCTTATATTACTATTGGTTTTAAAAAATCAAATAGAACGCACATGAAATATGGTGATGTTAATTTGATGACATTTCTTTTATCCTCGATGATTTAGAAGAGGACTTTAAGAGTGGCATCTTGCAATCTTTTTATTCTTTATACGCAGGTGACATTACCATCTTTTCAGGTTCGTCCAACGGCCTTCAGACCGTGCTAAATTATTGCAAAGATAATTGTACTAAGTAAAAACTCAAAAACAAAAGTGGTTAATTTTACAGAAGGTGGTACTTTAACTAAACATGGATTCACTTATCAACCAATTCATTGCAGA
This sequence comes from Unio pictorum, assembly GCA_030141615.1. Classification (NCBI taxonomy): domain Eukaryota; kingdom Metazoa; phylum Mollusca; class Bivalvia; order Unionida; family Unionidae; genus Unio; species Unio pictorum. The sequence continues at coordinate 7,786,502 of JARLTB010000122.1, forward strand.
TCTGGCTTTATTTGTAACACCCTTGAAGATGAATATTATATGTATGCATTAAACAATTGACACATTTATTAATTTTCTTCCTGAACTTATGAATAAAATCCAAAAAACACTATATTTAAAAATACACATTGTATAATAATAATAATAATAATAATAATAATAATAATAATAATAATAATAATAATAATAATAATAATAATAATAACAATATTACAGAGGCAGAAGAAATAATCTCTAAACGTATTTCACAGAAAAATCGTTAAATGTAACTAATTACATTACTCTGACCTGGAAACAGGAAGTCGAGGTCTAAGTGTACGGCAGCAGTTCTTGACGAAACTGCAGGCATAGGACATACATAGTGGTTTCTATTCTGTGAGATGTCGGCTTTGACATAATAAGGTATGCCTTGCAATCTCCAGCTTCACTTTACTCATAGATCACGCATGGCCCTCGTGATACAATGATACATGGCTTGGTCAGAACCGCTCTATGTATGCTAAGACTCTGACTAGAAAAGTTGTTTACACTAATATTTAGCAATTTGTAAATCATATCTTGTAATGGATATGGTTTATTCGAAACATATGCTGTTTTATAACGAAGCAGTTCATGTGAGTCACATCTTACTGTAAATAATGGTGTATACATTATTAACAATACATAACTGTAGTACTGACTGTTGGCTTCGTTAAACTCTCCATAGAAGAATCAGATAATACCAAATTTTTAACAATCATTTTTTTCTTTCTTACACTAATTTAAATTACAATTCCAAAATAATGCTTTTGTTAAAAGTATATGAATTCAAATTACAGCTCCAAAAGTCATACATTCTAAAAATTCGTAACAATTCCACTCAGACCCTGACTTATTATGTTTAAATCGATGTCTTGAAATTCATATATCATAGTTTGTGATGGATATAGTGTATTAGACACATCTGTTGTCAACTAATGAAGCTGTCGTAGAACCACATCATAGAGTGCCTAATACGATCTTGTTTTACAAGAAATAGTCATAGTACTGATAGCTTTGTTGTGCAATCAGTTCATAAGGAAATTCTAACAATCATTTTCTTTCTTATGAGAATTTAAATTACAATTCCAAAACTCACACTTATTAAAATTATATGAATTCAAATTACAACTAAAAATAATCATACATTCGACAAATTCCTTAAAAGTACATCGTAAACATATACTACTACTACTACTACTACTACTACTACTACTACTACTACTACTACTACTACTACTACTACTACTACTACTACTACTACTACTACTACTACTACTACTACTACTACTACTACTACTACTACTACTACTACTACTACTACTACTACTACTACTACTACTACTACTACTACTACTATTACTACTACTACTACTGCTACTTATAATAATAATAATAATAATAATAATAATAATAATAATAATAATAATAATAATAATAATAATAACGATGATAATAATAAATTTTGAATTATCTTGATTCGGTAAATCCTTATGAATAACAGTTTATAACATTGCCATGGGCAACGCACCATGAAAGCCATCACATCAAGCAAGACTTGAACAATTTGCCGAAAGAGCTTAGATAATTTCATAATACACAAGTTTATAATTCTTCAAATGTCATCCTCCATTTCGAAAATATCATCGTATAAATGAAACGATTAAGATCAAAGCAATATATGACGGCCAGAAGGATCACAGCAAACGGATACTACGTATACTGTAGCGGAAGTAGCCCAGCACGCTCATAAAGAACATTATATGTAACTGCCATGCAGGCCAAAATGAAATCTCTATGTATCTCCATAGTGATTAATGTTACATAATAAAATAGATAATAACAAAAATACAATCGAGTTTACTCAGGACCCAAACACGTTTGTCACGAAATTCTATAAACCATATTATTTATTAAATACATATAATCGAGAGTGATTAGAGTATTTTGTGTTGTATTTCGAAATCACGAGTGCGGTCCATCCTGTGCCGCACGTGCAACGGGCTTTCGATGGGAAGAACCGAATGCTTCCACTGCACGGACGATATGTGCGTAAATACCTCACCGTAGGTAAATCTCTTTACATTACGGATAGTCTTGTCAATGAGGAGGTCTACTATAAAGACTTGCACATCTTCAGCTGAAGGTAAGCTTGTTAATTTCTTGTTTATAAGATATAACTATTGTACTACCACGTTTATTTTTGTATGTTTTGTAGCTTTGGTTTACACAATATAATGCACATATTTATATTCTTGCTTGCGACTTATATAGTAGTATAATGCTACATTTTTAAGAAATGTTTAATACAGTAAAATTCTTATCACGCAGGGTTAGATTTACTTCTGGACTTTTTTTTCTTTCTTCTTTTTGTAATTTTTGTACCGGTAATGTAACATGTATAACGTACCGTGTATAAAGCTATTACGTTTATATGCCCGTGACATGTATAATACACGGTATTGGATATGTTTTCAGCTGTCCGTAGTGTGTTGAGGTGGTATGAGCTGCGTAGAGCCGTCCACGAGTATCTGCAGCTTCCAGAGGGTTTTGATTATTTAGGGGGTCTAGAGTAACTAGAGTGACCCGGCGTTCAAAGTTATCGGGGTGGACGTGGTGCCATCTGTAAAGCCAACCACAGGAATTAACTGTAGCAGCTGCGAAGCTGAACTGTAGCAGCCGTAGAACTGAAATAACGTGTGCTGCTGACGGAGCGTACCTCTTTACATATAATCCTATTAGCAGTGGGGTAATTTTGGGTTCATAAGACCCATTGTATCCTTCGGGACTGTAAAGATAAGTTGTATATCTATCCCGTTTTGTTTACCAAAATTATCTTTCGGGACTATGAAAAGAAGTTTTATATCTATCTCTTTTTGTTTTACCAAAATTTCACTGCGAGTTAATAACTTTTACTACGGAAGAAAACTTCTAATTTGTTTGCTAGCTGAGTAAACTATATCAATATTTTTATTGTGAAATCACTGTAAATCATTCTCCTCTTGTCTTCATATTTTGTAAAGTAATTTATTTGCATTTTTTCATTATTATATTTGTGCATGATTGTGTTAATTATTCCAATATTTGGATTATATATATACACGCCCCTATTCATAATTTAATTGCTCATTCAGGTAATTCATTATTAACCATTGTATTTATATCATGATCAAAAGTGTTCTGTTGTGATTCCAGAAATCTCACCTGGCTATCTTATATATATATATATATATATATATATATATATATATATATATATATATATATATATATATATATATATATATATATATATATATATATATATATATTGTGTGTGTGTAGGGTTTTATGTGTCTGGTACATAGACGACATGAACTGATTTTATAAGCTAGCAACTCTCCGTTTCAATCTGTAATCGGATACAATCGCTAAACGCAACCTCGATGGTAATCACTTTCCTCTGCAGAAAATTACAGATTTTTGTTAGCTAATTCATTCAGTATAAATAGTTTACCAGATTTGTCTAAGTGCATTTTAGTGCCAATAAATCAACTCCAGAATGTCAGACCAAAGAAGAAAATGTCTGTAAACTCCGTGGCAAGTTTGAAATTGTGCAAAGTAATCAAACCGTTTCTTTGGGACCAACGGGGAAATAATATGAAACCGAAGGCCTTATACGTTAACAAGATGTTGAACTTATGTACTCTGTTTCTGCAAGAAGTCAGAAAACCAGTCTATGTAGATCAGGTTGGAGACTCTTTTTACCAAAGAACACAGTTAAGCATTTATAAATTTAGAACTAGACAAAGATGATGATCCTCTTACATTACATTTGAATACAGACAACCACTCTTCGTGTGACTGTCTAGTGGTAGGTATTACATTTGAATACAGACAACCACTCTTCGTGTGAATATCTAGTGGTAGGTATTATATCTGAATACAGACAACCACTCTTCGTGTGACTATCTAGTGGTAGGTATTGCGTAGGTGTATGACATCTAATCGCCTTGGTTGGTTAAAAAAAAATCAGTCTTGATCAATAAGCCAACCAGTCTGTCTCCAGGAGGACTTCATACAATTTCCATCGAAACTGATTTGTACTGTACATTTATATTTTGAAGTATTATTGCTTGTACAACATTACTTTCTAGTTGTTTACATTCGGAATTCACTGATGAAGGCGAATCACCCGAAACGTGTATGTATGTTGTATAGATGGATTAATGCATGAATGCATGGACGCACGAACGCATCCACGCTTGCATACGTCACATACTATTTTACAGCAGGTGATTTATGGACTCCAGCCGCGTCTGGTACTCAACAACTAAGTAGTTTACATATGCCTTGTTCATCATGTGAAAATAACTATCAATCTTAATCATAAACCCAATGCAAAATGTTTGTATTATTATTATTATTATTATTATTATTATTATTATTATTATTATTATTATTATCATTATTATTATTATTATTATTATTATTATTATTATTATTATTATTATTATTATTAAGTATTATAGGCCACTATTGTCAGGCATAATCCTACCTATTGTATGTCTGTCTGTCATTATTTCTTCTTTAGGAAATATAACATCATATTAATTAAATTAAGAGTAAGAGGAAAGCATGAATTACAACAGAAACATTTCACATAACCTGAATCGCAGGGCCCCGAGTGGCCGAGTGGTCTAAAGCGCTCTCCGTTACGGATCACTGAAATCTCACCTCTGTCAGCGTGGGTTCGAGTCTAAGATTCGGCTAATGTAGTTATGTGAGAAAGCTTGCCAGTAGCTTCTTGAGTCGGTGGTTCTTTCTGGGCGTTTTCCCTGGTTCTTCCTCCACCAATAATACTGGCCGCCATGTATATCCTATCGTGTGCTGAAAAATGGCGTTAAACCTACAACAACCTCAACATAACCTGAATCTGTGATCATTAAGCTCCGCAATTTATTGGACATTCGATGCTACAAGCAAACTCCATCGACCAGGTATAGTTGGAAATCTGCTAACAATTCACAAGAGACCGATCTTGAGCAGATACAGTGTGCTTAATTGACAACTTTATGTATGGGGGTTTTGTACTACTCATTTTTTGAACCAATCAAAATGTATCTATCAAGAATCATTGATGTTGAGCAATGGAATTACGTATAATGTTAATGGCATTTGTACCGATCAACGTGCAAGGGTTCAATCATGAACAGGTACTGCAGTCTGTCCAATGCTGTGAGGGCATTGTGCCAAATAAATTAGAAACTATTCATGTCTAACACGGAGTGATGAAGTAACATAACATGTTCGGGTCATTTGCATCACTCGACTTACAGAACATTCTAGAAAAATTAAAGGACGTTACGTGTGGAGAATATTTTGTTACACTAGACCTGCAGGACGTTAATGATAAAGAGACTTGGCGTATGAAATGACATGACGTTATGCATTTTTATTTACCTGTTCAAAGCAGCATAATTTAGAAATCGATGATCATGCTTTTTAAAATCTATGTTTGATAATTCATTCGCTCTTCTTATGCAAGGAGTACATTTCTTAATAAGCTTCATATTAGCAAAGATAATGAGGTGCTGAAATTCAATAAAAGTTAATTAAAAATAACTCTTCACTTGCTGAAACAAATATCAATGCTCTTTTTAAAAATATATATCTGTTATTTCAGTTGTAAGATCTGCATTGGCCAAAATCATAGAATAATATGAGGAGGATCCTAGAGAAACCATATCAGCTCAGGTATGTATATAATGTTGTATATCAGAGTAGATGGGCGGGTGTATTGACGGATGGATGCATGCAAAGGTGAGTTTGTCTGGAAATATTCAATCACCAATTAAACAATCTACTGCTTGACGGCTACATGTGCAATTTTTACATGCAACTCGTGTTGGATCATTTAATTTTAAAGAGATTTGTTGAAATACGGAAATAAACAATGAAGCTATTAATCATAATCTTGTATTCATGCATCAATGTCTTACTTTGGGAGGGGGGGTAAGTCGTTTAGCTTTTTAAGAAGGTCGAGATCTTCTTCAACCAGTGGTTTATTTTCCAACTTGTATTAATCATGGTGCTTTAAAAGCAATCCATTTGGTATAATACCTGATACCAATTACGACCGAGTGCTCAAAGGCACTCTTTATCTCACCTCTTTCTCCGTGGGTTCGAGTCTTGGATTTGGGGGGGGGGATGTGCGATAAAGATTGCTAGTAGATTCCAATAGGTTGGTGATTCTTTCCAAGCCTCCTCCACTAGTCACACTGGCTGTCATGTATAGCCTGTCATGTGCTGATAAGTAACGTTAAGCACACAACAACAACGATCATAACATATTTTGATCAGTAAGAAAGAGCTACGTAAGTTATGGCAAATAATTCATGACAAAGAAAATTATGTATGGTACTGCGAGTTGAGGTAAGGCACCGATACGCTGAGGACATTTTATGTGTATATATGTGTATGTGTATATATATGTATGTGTATATATATATGTATATATGTGTATATATATATATATATATATATATATATATATATATATATATATATATATATATATATATATGTATATATGTGTATATATATGTATATATGTGTATATATATATGTATATATGTGTATATATATGTATATATGTGTATATATATATGTATATATGTGTATATATATATGTATATATGTGTGTATATATATATGTATATATGTGTATATATATGTATATATGTGTATATATATGTATATATGTATATATATATATGTATATATGTGTGTATATATATATATGTATATATGTGTATATATATATATGTATATATGTGTGTATATATATATGTAGATATATATGCAGATATATTTGTGTATGTATGTATATGTATATATATATATATATATATATATATATATATATATATATATGTATGTGTGTGTGTGTGAGTGTGTGTGTGTGTTACTTTGGCTGATGCTACTTCCTCTCTCTCTCTCTCTCTCTCTCTCTCTCACATATATCAACCTAGAATTACAAACTGCTATTTCGTGAATGTTTAGTCGTCACGAAAGAGTAATTTACAGAATTTATGTTGCATATAAATCTGGTGAACAAAAATGCTCTAAAAATTGTTCCGTGCAAGATTTTTTAATTATTTATGTAGTTCTTAGATTCCCGCTCGAAAGAAAATGGTGAAGATATCAGAACTGTCAAGTCTCCACCCCTACCCCACCCTTTAAACTCAAGCCAAAAATACTACAAGAAAATTAAATAGATTTTAGTACACAATAGTACGCGAGATCAGCCTTTTCCGTTTTTTAAATATGTTTATAACGAAATGTTTGCGTATAAATAAGATAAACCTTAATTAAGGTAAATTTGTAAATGCTGGATTCGGACAACTAGATGGAGTCCTATAATCTCGATGAAGTCGTCAAAGACAAAATCAGCCGTCAGTTTTGTCTTGTGATCCGTAATAGACTGGTACATGCAATTCTCATATCATGTTATGAATTGGAGCCGAAATTAAGTCTAGCTACATCTATAAGTACACACAAATATTGGTCCAGTTAAAACGCTTTTTAATGATGTAATGGCAAGTACATACAAAAAGGCGGGTCCGTTTTCTTATGTTCATTCACCACGAAAAATGCCCAAAAATATGAAGTCAAATATCAGATCAAGTAGAGACAAATGATTTTGCATATTTATCATCAAATGTATCCCAATTATTCAAAAGAGCACACACACACACACACACACACACACACACAGAAATTAGAGCTGAGATATGTTCTTGAAACGAAAGAGCTAATTTAACTCATTTAGCTGTACAGGAAAAAAGAACGTTTTAAGAAGAATAAAAATTGATGTTTCAACTCAGTGATGAAGGTAGGCGCTTTTTGGATCATATCAGTGTATGTGTTGTGTGCTTAGTTTAGTCGTAAGAATGATACTGACTGTAATAGTCTGCCAGAGGTCTTGACCTCAACTAGTGTGTAAATCATTTTGACCTTGATCCCTGCATTTGTAACAGTCGTTTAACATCATATCTGTAATTTCAGTTTCATGCATTTTTATATTTCCGAAAATGAAAAGAAAGGATGGCCTTATAATACTAATTCTTCTTTATTACCCTGTAATGCAATACGAATGACCTTTCCATGAATTGCTTAGAATAGCCAGATGACGTAAAAGGCCTATAAAAAATAAGCAATACAGCCTTACGACGACCACACAGCTTTAGATATTTATCAAAGATGATTTCTCATTAAATCAAGCATTTTATTTCATTATTTTCCCAGTACAAGAGTGGCATATCTGAGTTAGGTATGTCTTCCTCAATGATGCTTTCATAAGCGAGAGTATCGTGCAAAGAATCCCAAATGTGACAATGCTTTTTTATATAAAATTCATCACACGAGTTGAAAAACGTGATTTGTAAATAACTAATAGCAACACTTGACATATAGCATTTGCATATGATACGTCAAGTGTGAGATGCGAATATGTTGTCTAGACGCTTAGAAATGTGAACGTGATCTGATAAATAAGCGATTTTAATGAGTAATGGCTTAATATTGAATTAAAGAAAGGAGTTGTACAGTTTTTTGCGACCCTTGACGAGCAAGGTGGGTATTATTCAATGAGCTTCATAAATGGTTTTTCATTTCCCATTTAAAATTAGGATTTACCAAAGAATTTTAGTTTGATTAAATACTTTTATTCAATTTGACTCGAACTATGCATGTTTCATTTGTTGCGCATGCCCAGACGCTAGTTAAATTAATAATGCTTAGTTAAATAACCAGTGAAATCTAAAAGTATATTTTTGACAAATTACAATTCGAAAAGCAAATGTTCTTCCAAATCAATAGAACGTTTGACAAAGACGCCATAATTTTTCAACACTGGGTCTCAGATTTAATCTCCTGTACAGTGTAATGTCACATCGTTCGCTTACGTTAGGTTAAATGACGAATAACCAACAAATACAAGTAAAATGCTTACAGACAAAAGTACCGGTCGATTTCAATAATTGCAATGTTTCCACGGAAAGTGTGTCAATTCTACAACTACTGGGTGCAGAAATTCCAGATATAATGTATTTGTAACCAGATATTTGCATTTTTTATTTGAAACAGTACTGTAGACATAGAAAAGACTAATTTAGATTGAGTCGAATTAGCATCACATAATAAGAAACATTACACTGTTGTTGGTATTTTACAGTAACAAGAATGCTATTGTTGGTAACTTTTCTATTAGTTGGAAGACTGGAATACGTCCACGCTATTCTCTAAATCACGCTTGTCATCGGCTGTTATCCATGGCTCTCCCCTCTCCTCCGCCTTCTGTCCATTGACCGATACCTGAAGAATTTTTCGTAATGCTTCTTGATCAATCGATCATAAAAATGGACACCTAAACGATTATTGTAAATACTGTTATAGCAAAAAAGAAAGTTCTAGAAGGATAAGTCAGGTCTCAGCCAGTCAGTGATGAGAATGGTGTACCATTCAAATTCATACAAAGTGATATGTTAACATGTTGACACATTAAGCTGCACAAACTATGTTTAAAATCTACCAAAATATGTGATACAGATTATTACGTAAATACTCGTTTGAATTAACAGAAATGTTTGGAACCAATTATCTTCTGCTAGCCGTCTCTAACTTTTGAACGGATTTGAAAAATATTATCACATAAAAATATACTTGTATTCCTTAAGAAACGACAAATACCGATAATTAGTCATATATATATATATATATATATATATATATATATATATATATATATATATATATATATATATATATATATATATATATATATATATATATATATATATATATATATATATTCTGCTGACTGCCTACCTACCAAAATTCATAGATACATATCCGGACCTGAATTTATGCATTTGGAAATACCAACATTTTGTGTGATATTCTGCACTTCGTAATATAACCTTTACTTTGTGACGACAGGATTTGGAAAGCATACATTATTAGATTAATATAATTACTCAAACATATCTTAGATCAGAATTTATACACATATCGCAATGAAAACATGTATACACATATTGCAATGAAAACATTTATGCACATATTGCAATGAAACCATGTATACACATATTGCGATGAAAACATTTATACACATATTGCAATGAAAACATTTATACGCATATTGCAATGAAGACATGTATACACATATTGCAATGAAATCATTTATACGCATATTGGAATGAAAACGTTTATACACATATTGCAATGAAATCATTTATACGCATATTGGAATGAAAACGTTTATACACATATTGCAATGAAAACGTCTATACACATATTGCAATGAAAACGTCTATACACATATTGCAATGAAAACTTTTATACACATATTGCAATGAAAACATTTATACGCATATTGCAATGAAATCATGTATACACATATTGCAATAAAACCATTTATACACATATGGCAATGAAAACATTTATATGCATATTGCAATGAAAACATTTATACACATATTGCAATGAAATCATTTATACGCATATTGGAATGAAATTTCAGATATTGGTTCATGAGATTAACTCAGCTTTCATACACGAAATACATAAATCCAAACGATGTGATCAGGAATAGACCTCAATAGATAAATAACACTCAATATTTACCTGATAGCAAAGCCACAAAAAACACACAAAAACTATATAATCCCTTTGTCTTGAAATGTTGATTGCTAGTTATATATCGAGAAACCATCTTTGATATGAAATTTTCGATAGACGGCGTGCAATATCTTCTAGTGAGCTCCATACGGGTTCAATACACGCTTTTTTTTTGTCTGATGGATATAAATAAATAATATTCAATCATTATACATTTGCGTCACCGAGTACAGCCTGAATACACTAATGGTATTGATTTGGAGGGTAGGTTTGTGTCTATTTTCGTAATACAATTAACTAACTATATTCGTGAGAAAAAATCTTTATTATTTTTCCACAGCTATAATCGTACATTAAATTGGCGGGATGTAAACGTTTGGGTGCAGCCTCTAACACCATGTACGCGATCCAATCCATCAATTTCTCCTCCAGAAATTATTTTGATTTAATATTTCGTTTTATTTTTTAAATATGGATTACCTAATATATTCATTTAAGAACTGGGGCCCCGAGTGACCGAGTGGTCTAAAGCGCTCTCCGTTACCAATCACTGCCATATCACCTCTGTGTATGTGGGTTCGAGTATAAGATTCGGCTAATGTAGTTATGTGAGAAAGCTTGCCAGTAGCTTCTCGTGGGTCGGTGGTTCTTTCCGGGGGTTTTCCCGGGTTCTTCCTCCACCAATAATACTGGCCGCCATGTATATCTTATCTTGTGCTGAAAAATGGCGTCAAACCCTACAACAGCAACAATAACAACAACAGCAACATTTTAGAACAAAACAAATCAACCACAGGAAAATAATTCTTCCTTTCATTGTCAACTTCTAAGTAAATAGTAATAAATTGTGAAGTTAATCATATATTAGGTTCTTAATCAATCAATATTGAACTTTAAATATGACGAAGATGTCGTTTGCTATCTCGGACATGAAGGATTCAAACGTACAAAAGAAACGAGTATGTATAATTTTACTGAATCACACCAATGCACGTTGACTGTCGCAAATCTCAAGTAACAATAATAATTTAATCAATCAAATCACGCTTTTCCTTTCAATGAATACTAAAACTAAAATCTACGTTTTTGCTTACATGCACGGAAAAGCTCACTAGTGAAATGGAAACATTGTATTGTTGTTACTCGTGGTTTCAACATTCCTATAAAAAACAACTTCACTCATGAAATCTTCCGTATATCGTTTCAAAAAACGTATATATATATATATATATATATATATATATATATATATATATATATATATATATATATATATATATATATATATATATTTATTTATATATATATATATATATATATATATATATATATATATATATATTTTTATATATATATATATATATATATATATATATATATATATATATATATATATATATATATATATATATATATATATATATATATATATATATATATATATATATATATATTCCAGTTCTTCAGAGTACCATCTGGGCCATTGAACTATCTTATGAAAAATGAAATCTTATAACATAAAACATTGTGCACTTATCGTAAAACTACAACCAAACGAAGAACAAGATAAAAGGTCAAACCTTTGATGGTAATAAACTATCTTACGACCCACCGTTAAACTGTGTTATACATAAATATAGAATATTTTCTTTTTCCTACGTTAATACCGGATCTATTTCATTGCTTGGTACCCCTCAAAACGTTTAATTTGAACGAGTGGCGAAATATATAGTGTTTGGTACCACAAAATGAAATAAATCCTCTACATATGCAGGAAAAGAAAATGTTCTTTTTATTTCTTTGGAAAACAGAGTCAAGTGCTCTCTTCGCCATTTCCGATATTGAATAGTTCGTTTTTAAGGATGAGGTAAATGTTTATCTACTTCTTATTATTTAAAAGGGGAAAGACACCTCACATTCTGAGTCACATCAAAACTTAAATTTGTATGTAAAGTGGAGGAATGCTTTTCACTTGCCAACTATAATTCTTATATATATATATATATATATATATATATATATATATATATATATATATATATATATATATATATATATATATATATATATATATATATATATATATATATATATATATATATATATATATACACACACACACACTCTCTCTCTCTCTCTCTAGTCGACCTTCCGGACCTCTTTTCAAATTTCTTCCGTGACAAGGTATAAACAATTAGTGATAAGCTTGACAACACAAATTTCAATTGACCCGTCCTTACCACACAATTGCGATACAGAATATCAGCATTTGAACTTATCTCTATGGATTTAGTCAGGACAACCGTGACGCAGAGTGCACCAAAGACATGTGAACTTGATCCAATATTTACTAACTGATGTTATTAATACCCCACTCTCTCTCTCTCTCTCTCTCTCTCTCTCTCTCTCTCTCTCTCTCTCTCTCTCTCTCTCTCTCTCTCTCTCTCTCTCTCTCTCTCTCTCTCTCTCTCTCTATCTCTCTCATTCGGGGATTTCCCATCATTTTCAAAATGCCATTGTAGTTTCTCTCCTGAACAAACCAACACTCGATCATAACGATTTATAAAACTACCGCCAAGTTTCTAATCTCCCATTTATAAAGATATCTTAAGAAAAAGTTGTTCCATCCCAACTTGTATCTCATCTAAATTCAAACAGTCTTTTTGGCAATGAATGATCTGTATATCGCCCTTGCATCAGTACTGAAATTACTCTTCTGAAAGTGGTTAATGACATTCTCGATGCTTTCGATAACGAAACGATTACAGTCCTCACCCTCCTTGATTTGTCTGCAGCACTGGACACAATATACCATGATATATTACTTCACCGTCTCTAGCATTTATTTGGCATTCAAAATACAGCCTTACTGTGGTTCAAGTCCTACTTGGTCAACAGGACACAAATTGCCAAAGCAAATAATATACACTCTAGCCCAGTTGATCTAAGTTTTGGTGTTCCACAGGGGTCTGTTCGGTGACCTGTTCTCTTCATTATAAACACTCAGCCGCCATTAGGTGTCATAGATCATTATCCAGTGTATCGCCAACGGTACGCTGATGATACCCACATGTACAAATCTAGCCACAAACTGAGGTCGATGCTACGATCCAAGGAGTAGAGGCCATTCTGATCGGAACACAGATGCTTTCTCATTCACATCCTTTACCTCAAGCAATAAATATCAGCAACACAAACATTAAATTCACACAGTCAGTACGAAACCTAGGTGTCACTCTAGACAGTACTCTCACATTGCACCAACATGTCATGAACAAATACAAGACTGCATATCTTGAGCTAAGACGCATCAGCTCCATTCGCAATGTCTTTCAGTTGATGACACTAAAATACTTGTGTGCTTATTAGTACTTTAAAGACCGGACTACTGTAACTCAATTTTTCTGGTTCGTCTCATTATCTACTCCAGAAACTTCAAAAAGTTCAAAACACAGCTGATCGGATCATCCTTAGAGTACCACGATCAGATCACATCTGCTGATATGTGCCATACACTAACTGTCTATTCGATCCAGAATCAAACACAGCATCTGTTCTCTGTGCTACATTTCACTGACAGACTCCAGTCAAACATAACTATCCGGCCTCACCCATATGTACACACCAGCAAGATACCGACGCTCCTCTTAAGACATCGAATACTCATGATCCCCACTATGAAAACGAAGTCATATGGACAACGTTCGTTTGCATACCAGGGCCCAGCAATTTTGAACGAATTCCCCATTGAAATTAGACACAAAGACACAGTGATCTTTTTCAAGAGTGCTCTTAAAACTCGCCTTTTTTACTGCAAGAACAAATTTAAAGACCTAATAATCTTTCCTTCTTTAAATATTTTCAGAATTTTTTATGAATTCTAATTTCATGGTTTATTGTTGCGTTTTTTGTAGTCATATCATTATCGATGCTTAGAGTTTCTAAAGATTAGGCACTATACAAAGTCCTCATTATCATTATTATTATTATTATTAGTAGTAGTAGTAGTAGTAGTAGTAGTAGTGGTAGTAGTAATACTGATTTAAAAAGCTCACCGTTACGGAATGACTACCATCTCACGTCTGTCTGCGTGGGTTCGAGTCTTCGGCTAATGTAGGAGAAAGCTTGCCAGTAGCTTCTCGTTGGTCGGTGTTTTTTTATGGTGGTTATTTCGGGTTCACGGGTTCATTCTCCACAATTAATAACATCCTACCATGTGCTGAAAAATGGCATTGATCCATACAACAACAACAACAACAACAACTCTCTCTCTCTCTCTCTCTCTCTCTCTCTCTCTCTCTCTCTCTCTCTCTCTCCAATTGTGTTTGTTTCACTGTTTCCTTTTTCTGCAACCGCTCCGGTGGCCTATTGGTTACAGCGTCCGCCGCGGGAGACGGGAGGTCGTTGGTTCGATCCACGGCCGAGTCATACCAACGATTTACAAAATTGGTACTAACAACTTCCTCGCTTGGCGCTCAGCATTAAGATGTTAGTGTTAGGACTGGTCGGCCTGGTGTCAGGATAATGTGACTGGGTGGGACATCATGCTACATGTCTGCGGCATGATGCCCCAGTGTGCTAGACATCACTCTAAACTGCCTCACTGCATACATTGTAGCGATATGACTGAAAAATTGTTAAAGCTACGTTAAAAATCCTAATCAAACAAAAGTCCTCTTTCTGCAACTGCTCTTTCTTCTCTCTTTCTTTTTTATCTATTTGCATATGTTTTTGTTGAAGCTCAGTCTTTCTGAACTCTATTTCATTCTTGTTCTTTAATTCCTATTTCATAATTTTTAAATAAGAGCCGGATTTAGCTTCAGTAACCAGCTGTAGTGTTGAGATGATCTAATCTGTCGCAATAAATTACATGTTTAATATTTTCATCGACATTGTTTCAGCTCGCGCCTGAGACGTATCTTTACATGCGGGAGTTGAAAGATACAACGTCTGAGATATAAATTTCGGCACCCATTTATTCATTTTATTTGATTGGGATTCTTTCCACTAATAAAAGGTTATAACACCAATGCCGTTGTCTCTAAATACCTGTCAATACTTAATGTGAGGTCATGGTTTCGGTGCACGTAACTGGCATCGTCAAAATTTTTTTTTATGATTCGTGGTAACTTATACAATATCGGACTTTATCTGCAATAATTAAACAGTTGACAATTTTTTAAAAAAATAATCATATAGATTTTAATAACAACAGCTGTAGAATATATTCGCAAATTAATCATTGGAAAAATTGGGCTTGATATGACTATGTGCCGTTCACAGTAAAAAAAAAAAAATGATATATCTCTCATCCACGTTGACTGCGATGAGTATTTTGCGAGACAGCACGCGCATTGTTTCTTCGTCCAGCCATGACAACCCCATCAATCGGAAACTACACTCATTTTTTAATGTAATCTATGGAAATTCTTTGTTCATCTAAATCATTTGCAGAATGGACTTATTTCGATTAAGTATATGATATCTTTCAAAGGTCTTTATATTTTAAAATGCAGAAATGTAAAGTTCGACGCTTTTGTTGTACAACTATAACAAAATTTTTGCCAGAAACTGAAGAAATGTGATTATTGGCTCATATTGCCTTTACAAAGGAATCAACAATAATAGGTTAAAGATAGACAGACATACAGATAAACAGATAGATAGATAGATAGATATATAGATAGATAGATAGATAGATAGACAGACAGACAGACAGACAGACAGACAGACAAATAATAGATAGATATACAGACACACATACAGACAGACAGACAGACAGACAGATAGATAGATAGATAGATAGATAGATAGATAGATAGATAGATAGATAGATAGACAGACAGACAGACAGACAGACAGACAGACAGACAGACAGACAGACAGACAGATAGATAGATAGATAGATAGATAGATAGATAGATAGATAGATAGATAGATAGATGTGTATTCTTTTCAAATAATCTAATACTGTACCGACCCTTTACAATCAAATCAGTCTAATTCCCGCTGAAAATAAAATGAAGCATCAAAATCCCTGATTTGGCTCTTACTGCTTTAACTAATATACAATCTTCTCAGCAGTTGCGATGGCAATAGTTTATAACTACATTTAGCTCATATAATTACTTCATGTGGACTGTTGTAAATTAGAATTCATACCGGGATCGGTTCAGGAGAATTTCCGTCCCACAATGAACGTGCTTGGCTCTAACATAGCCGTTATTTCTTACATGAATATTAGTCGCTTTGTAAGACCCCTTGTAGATAAGAGATTATCCACAATTCTATTCATTAATATGACTTTTATGAAGTGGAAAAAGAGTGTTGGACATAGTTCATTTTGGCGTCCTACGTGATGCATTTACTAAATAGGGAAAACAATTTAATTTTTCGAAAGCGAACCCGGGAGCATCATGATTTCAGGAAAATGCACTTGGTGTCGGGTTTGGGATTCCAAAAGACGAGTTTCATGTTTTAATGGAAGTGGGAACCACATCAAACATTTCTTTGCTGATTTATAATACCCAATTACGTACAATCACTGATCATTTTCACTTTGATATGTTGCTACAAAGTGCGTCAAACAATTGATTTTTGTCTTTTTCACCATAATTAGTATCAGTTTCTGATTGAAATAAATGACATTATCTTTAGTAATGCTTTTTACTTCTATAAACTGTCTTCTAAAAAATATTTCATTGAAACGACAATAATGTGTCTTCCATAAAAAGCTTTGTGGACATTACTCATCGATAAACTGTCTAATGCTAAGAGCGAAATGTATATTTAAATTCTTGCGTAATAGCCCTGACCTTAAAAACAATTTTCAACCGCAAATAAACTAGACTCCCGTAAACGTTAAAACATCGACCATAAATGAAAATAAAATTGGAGCGGAATGGTCGTGGAGGTAGAGCCAATGACCGATTTACTACTTGTAATAAATATAATAATATGAACAATAATTTATTATTTCCAGTATTGCGTTCAATAACAATTTCTAATGTTTTTGTATTTATTCATTCTTTCTCTAGAAGGTATTTAACTGTATGGATATAATCTAACGAGTTAAGTATGTATGTATCAAAATGTATGTAGCCAACTCTTGTTACGACGACTTTCGTTATGAAGGAAATTTAGTTGGAGACGAAAACTCGGTCGCAACAATCATATATGCGATTCCATTTTGACCTTTACCACGGAATTATTGAAGTGCGACACCGACATTGATTTTTTTGTAGCAACTGTGCATATTACTAAGTCCTATAGCCTTCATTATCTGGTCTTTACAAAAGACACCGTCCAACATTGCGAAGAAAAGCTCGCATTAATTTGTTGATTGGGAATGGGGGGGGGGGTAAACTGTTTTTGTTTGTTTTCGGTTGCTGTTTATTTTTGTGTTATTTTCTAAATCTATTGTTACAAAAAATACATAAAGGGAAAAAGCTAAAATAAACTCCTGGCAAGTTCTGGCATGATGATCATTTGAGCAAATGTATCAGTAAAACATTTCTAAGAACGGCTGCAATTAATCGTTGTAGTAAGACGGCATATACTACTAAAACCAGATCAGAACACCAAGCATAGAAGGGGCGAACCTAAAAAGAAACAACATCACAAGGGTCATGCAAGTGCACTAACTGATTAAAATTTAAAAACTAATATTTTTTTTATATTTAATTGTAATATAGTTATAACAATGTTTATTCAATCGTGATTTTAGTGATCTGCAAATTAATTGTCATAACAATCTTTTCAGACGAAAATTTTATCGATCGCTAAGATTTATCACGATGGCAGTTCGGCGTTACACTAGGTCAAGAAAGTTGACACTGGGTTGAACTATTACTGGTGTTGGGGAAATCTAATAGGTAGGATCGTGTGAACAAGATATCGAACGCGATTTCATTAATCTCCTTTATGGATGTTCAACTATGAATGTTCTAGAGGAATGACATACTAAACAATTATTCTTAGCTTCTACATATGACATTTCTTTAAAATGAAAATTTAGCATGATGTAAAATTTTTAATTGACGGCAGTATTTCTAATGCATATAACATGTATGAAAGAACATATTTGTATGGGGAAAAAGGTATTAGGTTCGAATAAAAAAAATAGAAGACGTGCCATATCATACAAAAGATATATGCCAAGTTACATACTTGTCTATAATTTATTGGACTTCTGTGCCGTTGTTTGGGGTTGTTTTTTTTTTTCACTGCCGGTGTTTTTCTATGGTTTTTGTTTATAAATGACGACATCGTCGCGCCGATGTTTATGTTTGTAATACAACTACTTCCCAACTGCAGTCGCTTTCCATTTTTAAAAAAAAACCGGTTTAAATAGGATCACACCGCTTGCTTGAATGTGCCTAAAATTGGCGAAGTACATAATCATTAAATATTCCGTTAATTATATTTTGTGGAAATTGTACAATAATCTTCTATGGAATCTTTGATGGACAAGGAGCAAAAGAAAGAGATTAAACGCCATTTAAATGTATGCATAATCACAATCTTCAAAATGACACCTATAGCTGCAAAAAGTGACTCAGAGCGGGGACAAAATTTATGAGTTGTACTACATAGCATGAATATACTTGTAACCTATCCTCAACGATTTCAATAACGGAAATCTTTAATGTGATAAAAAGTTCACCTAACTTTGTCAATCCATTCACTAATTAATAGTTTCTAGCCTGACTGTAAACACAGTAACCCTACCACTAGCATCCTCAACCCCTTTCATTCTTAATGAACTTTCCATAATAACACGGCGCCATGTTGTGTACACTATGGGCGAGTCACTTTTCCTCAAAAAAACATCATGGTATTGTGTATCCATATTCAGCAACTGCCGTATAATTCTGTCAATTACGATAATGTTGAGAGTTTAAAGTTATATCTCTTTACACATATGAACATAGAATGTACACCGCTTGTTAAATCCATTTGAATGATGAAAACAACGTCGTTGCCATTCTTTTCCTTTGCTTGATTCAGCATAGGAAATATCGGAAGCAGACGACATCGTATTTTTCTAGTATGTACATATAAGTGTTGTCCTGTATGTGCCCTTCTGATGAAAATGGACTTGTCCAGGAACTCGAAATTAATGGCTAACATGGTCGTCTTTTATACTGAAAATATCCGTTTGGAGTGAAATGCACTGACGATAACGATCCCACCCACGGGCATTATCCGGTTTGAAATTAATAATCAATACATAAACTGATTAAATTCTGAGAATCTTTTATATCATTTCTGCTTTTCGTTTTTAAATCGAAAGGGTACAAACAAACGGGGATGTATATTCAGACTACAATTTTTGGATCTCTTGTCATGACGTAAACTACCTTTGATGATCTATTAGTAAACTGTGGAATATATTGAGTTATAACAAGCCCATCGTCTTGTCACTCTCTCTGATTATGTTTCTCTTTATCTCTGTCTCTCTCTCTGTGTTTCTCTATGTCTCTCTGTCTGTCTGTCTCACGCACGCACGCACGCACGCACGCACGCACGCACGCACGCACGCACGCACACACACACACACACACACACACACACACACACACACACACACACACACACACACACACACATACATACATACATACATACATACATACATACATACATACATACATACATACATACATACATACATACATACATACATACATACATAAAGAAAATACAAAATCAATCTCATACCATGTTTTGCTAATCTGATAGATGTTAAGATTCTTTGAAATACGCAGTCTCTATGGAATATTTTAGATTATTATGCAACCGGTATTGATTATGGCCACATATCTTTCATGGCGACAATATTAACTACGAAAGCCTTGCAGTTTAGCAAAGCTAAATTTATAGTTCAAAAGGCTGTATTATTACTCACAGTTTGCGACAGTTAAATCTATGGTTGGCACTGTACAGAGGAGCGAGCAAGAAATTATATTTTCTTTGCCTTCACTTGCTTTTTATAATGTAAATTCACGTGCCAATTGGGATAGATATTGCTGGTAATTAATTAGATCTTAAGTATTCCTTGTATATCGTGTTTTGAAAGGAAGTAGATGAAAAAGATGAACCAGAAGAATGTTATGTTGTCGTTATCATTCAAAGAGATCGGACCATTTATCGCTATCTTCAACATTAGCACACATTACATCATCGTTGTCGTCTACATTGTCATTTCATGCTTATCAACTTGTTTCTCTAGATAAATATTGCAATGTCGATTAAAACTAAAACTTTTTCAGTTTGCAAGCTGTGTTTATATTGTTTCTTACAACATGTTTTTCAAAAAGCTATTGAGATTGATAATTTGTCCAGTAATGGATACTAAACAAGTTGTAAAGTTAATATTTCCTTTATCATCGCACTCAACTAGCTTATAACAAACGGACTGTCATCTGACACATATTTGATTCAATATAGCAGCTTTTATTGTTTTGTTTTGAAAGTATCAAGTTCGCCACCATTGGTGGAGTTTCCAACAGAACTAAATCCTTGACTTCTTCAAATCAAGAAATCGGACTAATACAGAACTTTCATTGTATTCCTTTTATTTTTCACAGCAAAGGTAAACAACCAACGTTTCGCTTAATGATTTGGATGTCTTTGTACACCCGGTGCAGGCATTGACGCCTATCAAAATCATATCACCAAAATTTGTATATGTTTTCAGTAACTGTTTACATTTGTGTCAACTGGTCATATGACTATGTGATGAGCCAATATCTACTTGCACATCAGACTGCTCTTTCGTGCAGATATTTCCCTGCAATAATTCATGGAGCAATCAACTATGAAATATGAAATCCTATGTATGTATGTATGTATGTATGTATGTATGTATGTATGTATGTATGTATGTATGTATGTATGTATGTATGTATGTATGTATGTATATATATATATATATATATATATATATATATATATATATATATATATATATATATATATATATATATATATATATATATATATATATAAAGAGAGCTGAAATTCTATTTTATAGGTGTGATCGTTTTTTTAAAATTATTATTGTAAATCGTGCAACTTCATATTACAAGTGGTTTGTACCTGTTATATATTCTATACAAATATACTGTAATAGTTTTTAAATGGTTACTTAGTAGCATTAAATAAATGGTACGTAATAAAAATTATTTTTATCATATAAATAATGGTCGATTTTTTATATTTGTCTTTTCCTACATAACAAGGAGGTAGGTAAGTGGACGTTGACGTTTTTGTCTTAATTATCTTCTAACTTAGAGAAATCCAAACCATGAGACCTACCCACGCCTTCCTGTTTGCCGTTCTGGAAACACTCCTACTCAACAAGTGTGAATGATGATTACCATGGTGGCGATACATTTTTACTATATATATATATATATATAATAACCTTGCACAGAATAACAATATATAAACTACACAAACTAATATACACCTTCTAAAGACTAAAAATGTATAGACTACACAAAGATACAACTCTACAGACTAAAAGTATATAAACTACGCAAAGTAAGACACACAATCTACAAACTTACTTATATAGACTACACAAAAAAAGCTGTGCAGTAATTCAATCATGTTTTACAAACATCCAACTTTCAAGGATATAGCTGAAGCAAACAGAAGACGAAAAGTTTAATATTGGCCGTGATCTGATCAATAGCGTTCCTATTTGAGCTGTTCTGTTTTCTCTGCCTTTTCCGTGCGTCGTCTCTTAGCTTTATTATGTCTGCTTCAGCCAGGTTTTCTTCCATAGCATCTATCCCCATGTTGTGAAAATGATGCAAATGCATGCGCGTGACTACTATGCGTCACAGATTTCTCTCAGAAGGACAACGCATATTTTCTTTGGGCTGCTTCCCCAGATATACAACTCCGATTTTCTTCATGGTTCGTAGGTGTTAAATTAATCTATCTAGTTAGGTTAATTTCATTGAACACGGTGTGTCCACTTCTTACCATCTAATGTTAGACAACCATGTACCTATTATTTGGACAAATATCGCCATGGATTTAAACATTGTCCGATAAAGTGCAGTTCTAACCAAGTTCAAAATATAGTAGGCAATAATGCATCTAAAACATGTACAAAACATGGATAATTACGTAGTATCTTCACAGAATCATTTAAAGACTTGAAAGACGAAGATATAAAAGTCGTTCCAGATTATTCGCATTATTGGTGACTCGCGAAAACTATTCAGTTTAATATTGTAGACAGACATACTGTGAGTACTTGATGATTGAAAGCGGAAATAGAGGAGGTGTAACATTGTTTTGTTTAAAATGCGTAATATTAAAAGAACCATCCTTTAATATCAGAAACCAATGAATGGCCAAATGAACATTGAAAACCGCAGTTTACAGGAAGATAAAACGGAAAGGTATCAAATGCTAAACGACTGATATGCACTTTTCTTTTACAAGAAACAATATTTGATTTATTGTAAGAAGGTCAATATTGCATGATATTAAGTGTAAAACAATCTTAGGTTTCTTTTATTCCTTTAACGACCTTGGATAAAATTAAATCTCTGAATAAGAATTTGGGAAGTAAAGAAGCATTAAACGATCTCGAAGAAGAAAAAACTACGAGATGATGAATATCGCCATCTTCTACACAACCTTGGGGCACATGAGAAAATGAACTGCTGTAAGAGAAGTTTAATCATTTGAATGATGGAAATTAAACTCAGATTTTGAAAAGAGTTTCGTGAATTATATATATATATATATATATATATATATATATATATATATATATATATATATATATATATATATATAAGGTAGAAACATTACTCTACTCTAAAACAACCTTCAATTTCTGCCACACATTGTTTGAACTAGTCCAAACAACACTCACACTGGAACAAAGGTCAGTCCATTTGTTCTATCTCTACCGCCTTTTCCTAGTAGAAAAATAAGCTGACTGAATCTCTCTTTTTGGAACAGTTTCCGAATATTCTGCAGTATGTAAATTCGATAGGTGGCAACCTAATTATTCTTGGACATTTCAACTTTCACTTTGACTGTCCAGGAATCCTATACAAGTCAAAACTCCTAGATTCCATTCATGCTTTCAGCCTTAAACAATCAGTTAGCCAACCCACCCATAAACTCGGTCACATTTTAGACTTCGATTCTTTATATACCTGATGATAATATTTCTTCAATCCACCTTTGTATCCCACGAACTTGCATCAGATCACCTCTGCATTATATGCCATATGGAAGTATCAGTCCCTAACCCTCCCCCTTTATGTGCTACTAAGAGAAACCTCCTTATGATAAATATAACCAAACTAACGCATGATATCCAAGAAAACCTAACAACTTGCTTACATCCTACAGCAAACAACTTGATAAATGCCTGCGTTCATGCTTGAAAAACATGTCCCAGCCACCAAGTCCAGAGTATCTTTACAAAAAGTGTTTTCCGTGGTATCGCAGTTTTAGGGACCAGCTTCGCACTGCAAAAATACATCGCCTTGAAAGCAGAGAGGATTTAGCTTTCCACCAGACTCAGTATTCATAAACAAATATATGAAGCCGCTAAGAAGAACGTCACAAACGTCATGATCCATTTAGTCAAAATATCCCACTACAGTATTAAGATCATGGAGAGTTACAGCTGCAATGAGCTCTTCTATATAACTAACAAACTAATGTCAAAGGACAAATCTACATCACTTCAAGTAGACCTTCCGACCTATTTGCAAATTTCTTCCGTGAGAGAGTACATACCATTAGAGAGTCACTTGACAACACAATTGCAATTAACTCGTCACCATACAGTTATGATACAGCGACAACCATTAGGAGCATTTGAACCTGTCTCCAGCATGTATTTAGCATTCAGAATGCAGTTTTACAGTGGTTCAAGTCCTATTTAATCAACAGGACACAAACTGTATCTGCAAATGGAATAAACTCCAGCCAAGTTGCTCTATGTTGTGGTGTTCCACAGGGGTCTCTTCTGGGACATGTTCTCTTCTTTCTATACACTCCGCCGCTCTCAAGTGTCATAGATCATCACACAGTGTCTCACCAATTGTACGCTGATGACACAATTTTAGTCACCCAACTGAAGTTGCTGGTACCAACCAAGGAGTAGAGAGGTGTAGTTCATATGTCAAATCATGGATGACATGTAACAAGCTGCAGATCAATGATGATAAACGTGAGGCCATTCTGATCACAGCACAGAGACTTTCTCATTCACATCCTTTACCTCAAGCAATAAATATCAGCAACACCAACATTAAATTCACACAGTCAATACGAAACCTAGGTGTTACTCTGGACAGTATACTCACATTGCACCAATATGTCATGAGCTCCTGCAAGGCTGCATATTTTGAGCTGAGACGCATCAGTTCCATTCTCGAATATCTTTCAGAAGATGCCACCACTAAAAAACTTGTGTGTTTATTTGTACTTTCAAGACTGGACTATTCTAACTCAATGTTGTCTGGTTCGTCTCAGAATCTACTCCAGAAACTTCCAAAAGTTCAAAACACAGCTGCTCTGATCATCTTTAGAGTACCACGATCAGAGCACACCTTCCCACTACTCTGTACCCTACACTGGATATTATTCGATACAGAATCAAACACAAAATGTGTTCTCTGTGTTACGTTTCACTTTCAGACTCCAGTCCAACATACCTATCCTACCTCATCCATATGTACACACCAGCAAGGTACTTAACACTCCTCTTCTGACAATCGTTTACTCATTGTTTCCACTATGAAAACGAATTCACATAGACAACGTTCTATTGCATACCAGAGCCGAGCAATTTGGAACGAATTACCCATTGAAATTAGA
This sequence comes from Unio pictorum, assembly GCA_030141615.1. Classification (NCBI taxonomy): domain Eukaryota; kingdom Metazoa; phylum Mollusca; class Bivalvia; order Unionida; family Unionidae; genus Unio; species Unio pictorum. Next base: position 7,812,056 of record JARLTB010000122.1, read on the forward strand.
CACAAAGACACAGTGATCCCTTTCAAGAGTGCTCATAAACCTCACCTTTTCGACTGAAAGAACAAACGTAAAGACCGAATAATGTTTCGTACCTTATACCATTTTCAGTATTTGTTTATGTTTCCCAATTGCATGCGTTTTGTTTTTAGTTTTCTGTAGTCGTATCAATATAGATGTTGTAAAGCGCTTAGAGCTTCTAAAGATTAGACGCTATACAAAGTCCTCAATATTATTATTATTATTATTATTATTATTATTATTATTATTATTATTATTATTATTATTATTATTATGTGAAAGCCAGGATGGTGCAGATGGCAATAGTAGAATTGTGACTACAAAGGTACATTGCACATATTTCTAACAAAAATATAATAAATTTTTGTTAACAAATAACGGACATAACTAACTTGGGCGTCTCGAAGTCAGGCGGACTACTATATGTGAGATGATGTCCATGTATAGTGGAAGATTCAAACTAGCATAGACCTTAGGTAACACTTTTGTGGTTGATTCCTAGTGACGCAGCTGTGGAGAATAAATATTGTTGAGTACCGGTAACCATTGTAAATGCGTTGGACGTAGTGTTCCAGAGATTATGCGCATCATTATGTCGAATGAAAGAGGGCTAGTACCTCTTTATATCTTGAGTTTCTGGGCAAGTGCGCCCCAAGTTGATCCAGCCAGTTTTACACTGTTTCGAGTGCAAAGTTTTGCTGCAGTTTTCTTCAAAGTGGTTGTGTAATGTCACTGATATGTCCAGAGCCACACCAAATGTACATTACTGTCGGGTCGTTATTTATTTGCTCCCCATTGAAGAGGATGCAAAGCTCACTTTTCGCATTTGCATAGTTAACATGGAAGACGCTATAGACTGTCTTTGTTTCGTTTGGCTGTAGGGGCTAATCCTTGAAGAATTCCGTCATATCATCCAGGTCATTGATCGGTACCCCCTCAAGCTCAGCAAATGAGAGACTTTGTGTCCCGAGACCGATGCCACATACATACATGAAGTTGCGTAACATGTAAATCATTGATATAGACATTAAACAAAGTAGGCGAAAAATCAGACCCTTTCTAGGAGTTCAGTAGTCTCTAATATCAAAAAACGTTAATCAAACATGTAAAATCAGTTCAGAGCAATTAACCAAAGGTAAGATAAAGGAACCAAAAGGTCAAAGTTGTAAAGAAAATAAAATAAAACAGAAGGCTGGTACGCCTGATAATTCATAACAGAAAACTCTTCATGAGGATCTAGAAGATGGAGGGTCGTTGTTAGAGTTGATAAAGAATAATGTAGAAAACAGAGAAGAAACACTCTAAAGGCAAATACTGGTTTGTAAAAGCAAGTGTCTATGGTACATCGTATATAATCTAGTTATCTTCTGATTTTGGAGTAAAATCGATATTCGTAATATTAGCGTTGACCACTTTTATGCCTGTCAAAAATGTAACTTCTTCATAATCTGGTCAGATCTCCTTAAAGTAAGCAAATGCGACTGTACCAAACAATTGTACATCAAATAATGTTGTATATGTTCAAACATTCGCTGGAGCACATGAATCTGAGACACAACGACTTCCTTATCTTCACCATCAATGCCATTTTCTTCGCCGTTCATCCTGTTTACATGTTTAAATGGCATCATGTTTACCAAAACGTAAGTGACAATTTCTTCTCTTAACGAATTTGCCTGATTTCGTATCGACCATGGTGACGATGTTTTTCATCCATTAATTAAAGTCAATTATGTCATAGAATCCTGCTTTTTAATTTATACGTTTGGTTTACTTTGACTTTATTTTGTCGTTCCATGCATTTGGGTAGTTATAATTATAAAAGCAAATTAAGTAAAGGATCGGGCTGTCGTTTCCAAAAATATTTCGCATATCGCTTGGAGATAATTCGATATTCACCTCCGAAAATGTTTTATGTACCTGTCTGATTATGACCTCAAGTTTGCTTGAGTTAATGGTGACCCATGTGTGTTTATGAACCGACTTACCTAAAGAAAAACATATTATACCTACTGCATTAGTCTCTAGCAGTATCCCAATTATATTTCTAATTGAACGAATGACTTCAATGGCTATTAAGAAAGCTAATGTATTGGCTGACTTATAAAAGGCAGGGAGAATATTCTTAGCCGATAAGTTCCATTAGTTCCACACGCACAAACACGGACACAAAAACTGTTCTTCACTTTGTTTTTAAATAAGCCGTCTTCTTTACAGATAGCCTGAACGACGTCATCAGTAACCTTTTTTTTTGTGGTATGCTGGCAGATTTACCATTTGTTTGTATAGTATTTGGAAGCTGAACTAAATTAGTTGAATCTCAAGATATTGTTACACAAATTACACCCATACACAGAACGAGAATCAGCCTTTCTGTTCGTATCTATATGTTTTATTTTTAAGTTTATTTTGCTTCATTGTTCCTTCCTCAAAATGATCAATTGTGGTGGTCGCCAAGAGGAGAAACTGCCAGGCTACCAATGGTCCTGGTTAAATGGGATGAATATCGTCTGCTAACGAACTTTTCAGGAAGCAATTATATGTATTCTTTGTGGGCTCTACATTGAAGGTTCTTTATATATAAATCGGGATCAATCCGTCTTCTAAGAGAATCATATGCCATGAATGATTCATAACACGTTAAAAGGATCGATCTATGCCTAAGGAATAATGTCTGACGGATAGCGGATCAAAACTAAAATGCTGCTGATGCGTTAATTTAATCCAGAGCATGAAATTCTTGCTTCACGAAAATATCCCGCCATAGCATATAACAGCATTGAAATGAAGATACATTTTGCTAATTTAGTTTCAAGTCTTTGCTTATATGCCAACAACTGTGTGACTCCGCCATTTTGTTAATCAATCTTGAGATACGGACAGACTGAATCTCCAATACAAGCACTACATGAGGTATACCATAGACTATCTGCCCAATTATTTAATCACAAATACATTAATTTAATTTAAAAAATACTTTTCAGTTCTTTATCCTAAAAAGCGAAGAAAGAATACAAGAAACAAATCAATAGCCGAATAGTAAAAAATACATCACAATATATTAGAAACAAATCAATAGCCGTAAAGTAAATACATCACAATGCATTAGAAACAAATCAATAGCCGTATAGTAACAAATACATCACAATATATTAGAAACAAATCAATAGCCGTAAAGTAACAAATACATCACAATACATTAGAAACAAATCAATAGCCGTAAAGTAACAAATACATCACAATACATTTGAAACAAATCAATAGCCGTATAGTACCAAATACATCACAATACATTATAAATAAATCAATAGCCGAATAGTAAAAAATACATCACAATATATTAGAAACAAATCAATAGCCGTATAGTAACAAATACATCATAATATATTAGAAACAAATCAATAATCGAATAGTAACAAATACATCACAATACATTAGAAACAAATCAATAACCGAATAGTAACAAATACATCACAATAAATTACAAACAATAGTGCTCACCTGTATTACGTGTTGTAAGTTTTCACTTTTCTTAGTATCCTTAATATATTTTTAAATAATTATCTTTCTCAAGTAATCTTATTTGATAGGGAGAAAGAGCAAATATTGACCGATACACCTTTATACGGAAGCCCATTAGCGCCAGGTAAAAAAATATTTTTGGCGTTTTTATGAGATAGTATTGCGTTATTACGAGATAACATTGCGTTATTACGAGATAGCATTGCGTTATTACGAGATAGTTTTGCGTAATTACGAGATAGTATTGAGATACTATCTCATATAAACGCCCAAAAAAAATTCCTGGCGCTAATGGACTTCCCTACCTTTAAATTACAGTCATATTTTTTAACAAATTATTTGAAGTTAAAACCTATTCTAGTGGTTATAAGCGACAGTTGTGCTGAATTTATTTCGGCTTACAATCAGAGTTTCTTTGATTTATCTGTCAATGATCCATCAACCGTTTGGCAAATGATTTGTGAGAAATAGGAAGTCAAACAAAAGAAAAAGTGATGAGAGAATAATTGGAACGAAATATATAGGGACGGAGAATATATACTTCAATGATTGATTCAGATAAATTTTATCCTTTGCCTCCAAAAGACACATAGCTTCAATTTGATCATAATATATATATATATATATATATATATATATATATATATATATATATATATATATATATATATAAAACTATCGGTCCATTATGCGAACACAGATCTAGCTCCATGCTTGTTGCAGTTAGATGTGCATTACAAAGTTCAAATGCTGCATTATAAACTACATCCAATATGATGCCATGTATAATCAGTGATGGCTATTTTTAGACTACGACTTGCTGATGTTTCCATAGCAACTGTTTAAAGCTGTTAAATGAGACGCATATATCTGTCTTTTTCAGAGTAAGGCGGTGACAAAGAATATTGACCATGTGCTGAAAGGCCCACTTTGATACGTTAGACATTTAACAGAAGAAATATTCAAGCGAGATTTTGATGTACAGAAACATATTCTGAGACCTCAACCCTCGTTAGATATGACTTTTACTGATACAAAGGGGAATTGAAAGAAGATTTCCAGGCGACTTTGATACGTAATACTTCTAACGAACCCTATGAAATCAACAAACTTCGGTCTTTGATCCAAACATCTGCCCAAATGGACCTATACTGAGTCGAAAACGGAATAAAGGTTGACACTCAGCTGGCTGATCGAATACAATATAGTTAAATATTGGGCAGGAACCATCGCCCAAAAATGACTGGTGACTCAAAGGATAACTATTTAGCCCTAATCTTGCAATGGATAGAAAACAACAATACTACAGACCATGTAGATTTTACTCAGCCTCATATCAAGCGTTCGTTAAGGTATGTTTATCCAATGTTTATGTTTCTCCATGCCATGGTTGGCATCATGGGTTTGGTTGGAAATGTTGCCATGATAACGGTCATGGGAAAAAGAACCTTGTATCATGACCAGACATTCTTCCTTCTTGGAAATCTGGCCTTTTCTGACCTGATCAAATGTCTTTTTGTATTGCCCATGTCCTTAGCCAATATGCTAATTCAAAACTGGATATTCGGAAGTTTCATGTGCTTCTTTTTGCCAATGATTCAGCTCTTTCCTATCCATGCCTCCATGCTGACCTTTTTGATGATTGCCATTGATAGATACAGACAGATTGTAAACCCGTTCAAGGCTCGAGTTCCAGCCGGATTGTGTACCATTGCTGTTTGGGTAGCTGCTGTTTGCGTGGTTCTGCCTCACGCCGTTTATATCAAATACATTGACCTTGGTGCCTTTTTGGGCGAAAGGTTCAATGGAATAGGGATTTGCTACGTCAACATGGAGAAACATATAGAAGAGTACCTCCGTGCCATGTTTGTGACTTTATACGCCATGCCGCTCGCAATCATTGCATTTCTCTACGTTAAGGTCTCGGCGGAACTAAAGGCGAGAGAGTCATCCCCTATCTACGTTCATTACAGTGTCAGGAATGAAAGCCGTCGTGATTCCCAGATCCAAGATGAAATTTCGTCAAAAGTGACCTGCGCTAACGATTCAGAACACGGCGTCAATATAAATTCTACCAATTCTAAGGACTTCACTGAGCGTGCTACGCACGACAGCGATGATGACCTTGACATTGCCAAAGAAAAGCGTACCCATAACTATCTGATTGCCATGGTGACATGTTTCGCCATGTGCTGGTGTCCTCTGAACATCCTCATCCTCGTGAATTATTTTGTTCATGAAGACGAGGACAATACCGGCCATATAGATATTACTTACATGACTTTCTCTTGGTTTGGTTTCCTATCTACTTGTGTCAACCCTATTCTCTTTACATCCTGGCGCATGCCCAGTACCACGAAGGACAGATTAAAAGGTTACTTCAGGTTCAGCAATAAGAGGCGCCGATCCTCCCAAGCAAGTCGCACAACCTGTGCAGAGAGTTTTGTCGCACCTCCTACTCCATCCCCAAAAGAGTCGCGACGTTTGCCAAAAAAAAACGTGTCTTACTCGAATGGATTGTCACCTTATCATGCCACAGCACTCTAAAGAAGATAGTGTTCTAAACAAAGTGACCTTACAGAATGAGACAGCTAATACAAAGAGTTGTGAAAATTATACCTATCCTTTTTTTTACTTTTCTTTAAGAGAACATTATAATCCGATGAGGAACTACTTCATCAAGTTATTACACCCAAAGACGGAAATTCAATAATTCTGTGAATATGATAAAAACGCTCTTTGCCCATTCTCTGCATTATAATTTTGCTTTCAACATAGTTTGGTGTGTGCACTCTGGTAATTGTCCTGTTGATTATATGAATCTTTTTGTAGACAAACCATACTAAAGAAACGAAATCAGTTTTATCCGATTTTAAATCCAATTTTAAAAATAAATAAACCAGAAACAGTTATTCAGCATTTCATGCAATTACATGTTTTAGACGGCAGGGATTCACAAATCTACTTGCCTGACTCCCCGGACAAGCTCAAATTTGGTTTCGGAAGGGCCGAAAAAATAGAGCTGCAATTTGCCAGTGTTCCCTTACTAACTGACTGATCTAGTTTAAAAATGAACAAATATTGCTATAATAACTTATCAGTTACCTTTTTTAATTTTAATATTTTTACGTATTCAGGATTAGTCGACGTTCAGGTCCCTAACCTTGCATTGGGTAGTTTGTTAGATGGCCAAATGTAAAGATTATTTAGATGCATGTTGGCTCTCTTTAGGTAGGTAATGCCGTAATTGTTAATAACTTGTGATATTTCATTGATTGATCTGGGTTTTTTTATTTTTGAAAAGGCACTAGTCATACACTTTTAACCACCATGATTTGTTAAAAGCATTTTCCATGAACTGAAAATATAGCACCCTAAATATAGTGAAATCATTGACAATTTTGTGACTATTTCAGTCGTGATCCTATTTATACCTTATATTCCTCCTAAATGCATATTTAAATCTGATTGATAATTTGAACATTAATTAAGCTTTAATCTGAGGTCTGGTAAATTGGTAATTGATATGGCTTAAACTTTAATTAGAAATATAAAGAATAATGTTACCATTGAAAACACGATTAAAATTTAATGCAGCTCTGTTATTGTTGTTCGTTCCCTCTCTCTCTCTCTTCTCTCTCTCTCTCTCTCTCTCTCTCTCTCTCTCTCTCTCTCTCTCTCTCTCTCTCTCTCTCTCTCTCTCAAAACTAGCTTTTTCGGCACCATAATTACCTATGTATTGTTGGGGCAAACTCAATTTTCTTAAGGGCAAGTTCAGTTTTCTAGGCAGCTTGCCTGGTCAATGTGACTTTTAGAAAATTTGCAGATCCTTGGGTGGGTTTGGAAATCATTTAATTTCATTGAGTTTTATTCACATTTCCTTCAAGCTCCTGAAGCCAAATTACATATTATTTGGTAGTGCCTTCGGATGGTTAATCTGTTTCTATTCAATGTGTAAATCGCAGATCTCAATGTTTCATTATATTTATCATACATCCTTTTCTTTTATACAACCGAAATAAAATCATAAATTAGAGAGTATGTAAATATGTATGATAACCTTTGAGTGTTGATATTCTTTTCTAATAGTTTAAAGATACATAACCGAATTAGATTCTTTATTTCAAAAATATGTCCTTAAAATAGTAATTCACTTTTATACATTTCTGTTAAATACAAACTGTATCTGAACCTTCATTTTCCTAGGGTTTTCTGTAAAATAATCCATATTCTAGGAATTTTGTTTATTAATGGAAATGCATCAATGTACTGCATGCATTTACAGATTATCGTTAATCTAGATTTTTCAGGACCCTTGCACTATATATGGGTCTTAGCGAAATACTGCCGGAGCAAATTCAGTAAAAGGAAAAATCCTCATTTGATCTGTGATAAATGTGCGTGTGCAAACGTTTAGTTTCGGTGGTGAAATTTAGTATAAACTATTCTGAAAATATATATATATATATATATATATATATATATATATATATATATATATATATATATATATATATATATATATATAATTTATATGGATAAGGAAACTCAAGAACATTTAGTAGATGGAGACTAATATAAATTATTGTATTATATTGTAAAATATTTTTAAAAAGAAAATTATTTATAAACAGGAAAATTAGAGATACTCTACTTATATTTCCATTTATGCAATGTAATCATGATAAAAAAAAACTAATCTGCTCCATTCGCGAATATCTTTAAGTTGATGCGACTAAAACAATTGTGTTCATTAGTACTTTCAAGACTGGACTATTGTAAATTAATGTTGTCTGGTTCGTCTCAATATCTACTCAAGAAACTTCAAAACGTTCAAAACACAGCTGCTCGGATCATCTTTAGAGTACCACGATCAGAACACACCTCCCAGCTGCTCTGTACCCTACACTGGCTATCCATTCGATCCAGAATCAAACACAAAATTCATTCTGTTTTACGTTTCAGTGACGGACTCCAATCCAGCATATCTATCTGGTCTCACCCATGTGTACACACCAGCAAGATACTTACGCTCCTCTTCTGACAATCGTATACTCATTATTCCTACTAAGAAAACGAACTGATATGGTCAACGTTCTTTTGCATACCAGGAAGCAGCAAAGTAGAATGAATTGTCCATTGAAAATAGACACAAAAAACAGTGATCCCTACTTAAAACTCACCTTTTTCAACTGCAAGAACAGACGTAAAGACCTAATAATGTATCCTACCTTAAACATTTTAAGCTTTTTTATGTTTTCTAATTTCATAGTGTTTGATTTTGCTTTTTGTTTTTGTTTTATTGTACTCATATCATTATCGATGTGTTAAAGCGCTTAGAGCTTCTAAAGATTAGTCTTCATCATCATCATCAACATCATTATTATTATTATTATTATTATTATTATTATTATTATTATCTAAAATAAGGAATTCGATGTATAACTGTTTTCTTTACCCACGTGGTCGCTAGAAACGGCTATCGACTGTATATGACACTGATTTTAACAGCAATATCGTTTCTTACCTTGTAAATATAAGGCACCTTGAAAATTAAGTAAAATTAACCCACACAAATGTTTGTGTTTATGAAGAACTTAGAAAATTACTTTTTCAAAAGTGACAAAAGGATCGATAAAATGTTATCGCAAAGGTTTTGTGCGGAAAGAAATATATTTTACAACATAATACGTGGAGTGTGAATGTTAACTGTACATTTGACCGATATTCCTCATTTTGTCATACCTTTTGGTATCTGATGATGCCAAAACTCTTCGAAATTGATACATCAATCAGAACCTAAGATAAATCAGTCATTAAAATTAAATTGTATCTAATTTATCTTGAATCTAACCATCATCAAGTATATATTTTGGGGTTATGTGAAATTTTTAGCAATTACAATGATGGTTTCAGTGTTCAAGATTTTAGTAGTAGGTGCTGAAATGTCGTATTGTTTAATGGCACGCTATATATATATATATATATATATATATATATATATATATATATATATATATATATATATATATATATATATATATATATATATATATATATATATATACTTGTTATATCTGTTATTTTGAGCTATAACAGTAAAGAGTCGTAGACGCTGTAATTCAATAAGTTCAATAAATACAGGTTATTGGTGCTTTAACTTAATATGTGTGGGTGAATTGAATCGCGTGCTAGAGCAATGTTCCTCTGCTATAAAACAAGACGCGATACAACCACCAAGATCAAGTTACTGTACTGATGATGTGTTTATTATTTTCCCTAAATAATTAAATAATAAAAAGGACAATTATTACGATGCTGTTCTTCTATCAATTTGAGTCGATCTACTTACATTGCATATTGCACCGAAATATAGATCAACAGACCGTTCCCTTGACGCAGCCGTTGTTATGTGACACATTGTCATCGACGAATCGAAATTTGATCAGATTTCAGATCAGCCTTTGGCAAAATATGTTTTCTTCATGAGTTAATAGTGAGGTGTGTACACGGTAGATAAACACGGTGCTACCAAATTTTACCATCACGATAGTCTCAGTGGTTAGGGAATCGCCTCAGATGAGAGAGGTCGCGGGTTCGAATCCGGATGAATCATACCAATTGCACTTTCCGTGTGAGGATAATGACTTTGACTATGTTTATTCTGAAAGACGCTTGTTCTTTCACTCATCAGAAAAGTATAATCTACTTTTAAAAAGTTAACACTAGTTTAACATTGTTTGTCATCTTTATACGCACAACAAATTAAAATAAACGAAATTATTCGTTTTTCTTTCTATCTAAATAATTTTCACTCAAATAAAAACTATGTGTTAAAACAAATGTCAAATGGGTAATGATTTAATAATAAATTTATTAAACTCGTTGAATAAGATCCAGCTTTTGCGACCTTTGATGATCAGGAGCTTTTTCAAACAAATGAATATATATATATATATATATATATATATATATATATATATATATATATATATATATATATATATATATATATAATTTCACAGTCTATTAAGTAATCACGTAATCATACATACTCACATACATACATACATACATACATACATACATACATACATACATACATACATACATACATACATACATACATACATACATACATACATACATACATACATACATACATACATACATACATACATACATACATACATATATATATATATATATATATATATATATATATATATATATATATATATATATATATATATTTCCATAACATGTTTGGCTGTTTCAGACTATTACTTTATATACTAGACTCGTTTCATTTTTAGAGAGTGAGAGATGATAGCTCAACTGTAACAGGAAACAAAAATTATCTACACCTCGTAGCTATCTGTTTGTATTTCTTTAATGGCTATGTCTGATTAAGCATGAATGTATCGGGAAAACATTATTGACATTATTTTCCTAGCGGTTATCCTGCTGGCTATATTTGTATATAGCTAATAACTGCATCATCTATTATTTTACCGAAACGAATTGGATACAAATTGGTGTCGATATGATGGATATTTTCATGAACAAAATATACTGCAAGACAATGACTAGCAAATAATATTTTTTTCATGTAGATGACTGATATGCAAGGAAATGCATTCAACATTACAAGCACTCTGCTTCTTTTAACCCTTTGTGATATATGCGTGACTTTCCAATGTAAGAAATCAATCAATTTGAAAGGAAAAAAGGAAATGTTGAGAGCAGTTAGCAAATGTGTCCAGATCACCGGAGATGAGCAAGAGGACATTTAGTGGTTAATTAAAATGACACGTTTACACATTTCTCCCATTAACATTCTACCCACGCTGTCTCAGGTACGATTTAAGTTCCGGGATTTTACATCTTTCAAAAGCGTCATCGTTTAGATAGCACATTGTAGCGAGTAATCGAAATCGACATAAATATCCAGCGGAACTTGATTAAGTGATGACATGAAGTAAGTAACTTATTGAAAAGGTTATATAACTCACAGGAAATGGGAACTAAGTGCCTTTCCCCGAGTACACACTAAAGTAGACGAACCGGACTGATCTAGACTGGTATCAAACCCTTAACCCTATGATCGCACTATCGTGTGTAAAAATTAAATTATATGAATGATATAATCGTTGTCTTCAGAACAACGCTTCCCGCAAGAGTCGCGTAGGTATCTTCCGCCATTCATTATGACAAAACGGCAAAATGATTAAGTTTGAAAAAATTTCAAGTCATACATGCTTTCTACATGTATCTCGAGTAAAATTAAAATGTCCGCATACATACCTGTGAGGGCATATTAATATGTATCTTTATTATCTATATTGTAGAGGTTTCCCATTTTTGGGTTGGGTGGGGTGCTCCCCATGTTATTTAAATTATTACAGAACCCCAACCTGGCTAGTTTTTGTCAGAAATTGAAGTAGTGATAGAGAGATGAAAAGCTCCGAGCGCCAGCGGTACCGACAGTTAAATTAATGAATACACAAAATGTAAAATTAAAATAACAATTTAATATAATTAAATAACACTCATATCTCAAATAAAATTCAATTTAAAACCCTATCACTCGTCTTTCACTCGACCAAGTGACCATTTGTTTTATCATCTGACTTAGTGTGATAGATTTTCCTCCTATCCTGTTCCTAGAAACTCATCTGTATGATCTTTATCTGGACTGATAACCCAATTCTCTCCATACCTTCTAACTTCTGCCTCCGTTCTTCCTTCTCTTTGTCTCCCAGAGACTTGAAACAACTGCACTGCGGTAATTCACTGTCTCCTACAGTTCCTCAGGTCGCTAAAAGCGTCCTGTATTAACACACAAGGACATTAGCATAATATATTTCCATAGCTATCTAACTCACACTAAACAACAATATCATCATATAAGCCATTACATCCTTAGGCCACGCATTCGTGCCCATCGAAATACCCATTCTCTCTGTGTACATGGCATATATAGATTCTCAATCTTATTATCCAGAACAGTATCACATAATCAGACGCATTTATGTACATTGCACTTCCAAAAAGTGTACACAGATATGCACATGTCCATGCGTTGATATATAATTTTTACATGATACTCCTACAAAGTATACACAAATAGGCAAATCCCTATTAACTAATGTTTCACACTGCAACCACTATACAAACTGTATAATTCAATTCAACATTTGCAAATCTCTAATATCAAATGAATAAATGCACGAGGTTACTAGGAATTAACCCAATAGTGAATTACAATATTAATTCTTGCATAAACATTGCTCATATTTCAAAATATGCATTTATATCAAACACTACGAATGAATCAAGCCCTCAAAATGTTAATACCACGTACTAAAGTATACGTACTGCAATAATTAAGGTATACTTACTTTGCCGTAATGTTACAATGATCGAGCAAATAGTCACTGTACTCTACTCAAGCTCCTTGCGATTCCCAGAATAACAAGTTTTCTCGCAAATTTTGAATGACGCGGAGTAGTTTATCTTCCCTTATAATTCACGCAAACTAATTTTAGCGACTACTAATGTTTAGTTTGCAAGATAAAAGAATTAAGCTTGCGATTCTAATGTTTGCCACATCTTGCTCAATTCCGAGTGGATGTTGATTCATATAATTATCAGACACTTCCCATCTCCCAACAATCTGTCAAGGGTTGATTTTGACTACTACTTGATGTTCCTTTGTTCCGTACACAGAATTCCACCACTTACATGTGAAACATGTGACAGCAATTATTACGTAACCGACTTGACCAAAATAAGACCAGTCACAAATTGTATGACCATGTCAAATAACTGGCTTGACACCTTATAGTTCGCCGAATTGACTTTCATACATATTTACGGCGCGAAATTATTAACCTCAGGGTCTGACATATACATGTATATACATGAAATATGGTTAATCCTTGCTATGTGACATCCATACATTTCATATTAAACATATTTTTATATGATACGATAATGAACATTCCAAACATGTTCTTGTTTACAATGTGTTCATATAAACACATTTTGGCAAACATTATTATAAAAACAAAAACGCTGTTTCTGCTGTTGTTTAATTTGAATATGTTCAATATCAGGAATATGCTGAATACTGCCTTTTCTAGTTTTTGTTATGTGACTTTTTGTCTTTTATTATGTGCACTGGTCATTTTACCTTTTCGGTCTAAGATGTGCAAACTGTAGATTCAATTGCTTTGCATTGTTGTTGGGTTTTGTTTTGTTTTTTGCTTCTGTCCGTTGTTTGTTTATTTGTTAGATTTTTGTTCCATGTGTGTGTGTGTGTGTGTGTGTGTGTGTGTGTGTGTGTGTGTGTGTGATTTGTAATTAAATACGCCAGCCATATCGCTAAGCAGCAGACAGGCTGAACCCACCACTTTTAGAAGGTCCTATTTTTAAAACTAAATCTTCCTACGAAAATGAAACTATATGGCCAATAACGCCAAACCGAAGCCTCTAACTAACCGAGAGTTTCTCCAAGTGGGTTAGTTTATAACTTAATGTCGTGGTCTTAGTGTTTTTCAAAAAGCATGCACGCGCGTTTACCCGCTGTGACACTTATTTGTGGTCGAGCCCTCTCTGCTGCTTTAAATAGGATCATTATTCTATATCAATAATATGGCACCAGATATGGTGTATTTAACAGCTAGAAGGGAGAGAGAGAGAGAGAGAGAGAGAGAGAGAGAGAGAGAGAGAGAGAGAGAGAGAGAGAGAGAGAGAGAGAGAGAGAGAGAGAGAGAGAGAGAGAGAGAGAGAGATGTCAGGCGAGAATTACAAGAACGTCTGAATCTCAAGTTGAATTTGCAGAAGGTGCAAAGCAGTTGTTTATATCTTTCACAAAAGTTACAGAAAGATTTGCAACGGCTACTGAAGGTCTTCTTCCACCAGCAATACAAACCGACAAACCACTGAACAAACTGAAAAAGCGACGAGAACCAAACAAAGAAAAAGGATTTTACGAGATCTTACAACTAAGATATCTGCCACACAACCTCAACCCGAAGGTATTTGTACTGAAATGACCGATGTGAAAGAGAACTTGCATCTAAACCTAAAATAAAAGAACATTTTGAACTGATTAGTAAATTTAGAGAAGGTTTAATTGAGAAACTTAAGGAAAAAAGTTAAAAAAGTTTCTTTTCTCTTGTTTTGCATTTTAAAAAAATTCTCTAAATTTCTGATATTTTAAAACCGGGGTATGTTGACATCAATGTTGTTAGTTATTTAAATGGCTATATTGCGAGTATCATGACAAAACCAGACTAAAAAATATGAGGAACTATACGACATAAATAGATTGTACAACTTCAACAACAAAAACCACAACCTCCCTAGCAAGAGCCTTCCAGTCAACAATATCCACCGCAGCAACAAAAAGAAGAACTATGATTTTCTTCAGCGCAGCAAAAGTGGATGTTGGAATTTAAATAAGCTAGTGACTTACTTAAATATATAAAAAGTAGAAACATCACCTTTAAAAGACCATTAGAGAAAGAAAAGCAGAAACACCAATTGAGGAAGGAGAGGCGGTTCTGTTACTTATCCTAACGGTGTTCTCGATGACGTAACGCGACTAGAAGTCCTCGTAGGAGGGAAACGTGCTAGAAAAAACAATTCTCCCGAAATTATTAATGAAGCAGCTAGTATTTGTCACCGATTGTTCAAGGTGCGGTATTATGAATATCGATGTTTACCGGGATCTTATCAATGAGATCACCGATGACTCTCATCGATGGTTACTACAATCATCAGATAAATAAATAACGTGGACCTGCAATGATCGCAGTAGTAAACTCGCGATTACTGATTTACAAACCGATTTACAGTGATGGACTTGGCGATGTTTTTTCAGGGATTATTCAGAAGGTTAGCTCCAAAAGTAGCACCTGTTGCAAAACAATTATCAATGAAATCTATTGAAGCTGTTCATTGGTGTTGTTGGAGATGTTGCCGGTAAAGCGTTTTCAACAATCAAAACAGACCAGCATAATTAATAAGCAAATCGCTACGGAGTTCACAACCAATTTTTCAGACCGCAACCACACAGAATTAGTCAGCACTGAAGTTATGCCTGCAAATGTCAGTAAAAAAATAAATCAAGCAGCAAATAAAAACTAGCAGAAAATATGGATTCAGTGTTTGATAGCAGAAAGTGGTATTCCCGAGGTGGAATTCACCAAAGTAGTCTTTGTAACAGAATTGTTTCCGTGTGGGTGGTAGATCAAATGAACAACTCAAACACAATATGTGAAACATGATGTAAATTTATGAAATAAAACATTAATGAAAAATAATGATGTATCAACACAATAACTCGTGCGTTCAACCCACCATCACACTTCACAACCATTTACAATTGAAATAAAACTAAATATTAATTCAAAATGAACACAGATCCAAGGAACCTCCTGGACTGCACAAATGTATCAAATAAAAAAGGAACCTTTACAAAAACTCTATTATCGCACGTATGAATTGCGATAAACCTCAAATCATATTATTGCACATATGAATTGCGATAAACAGTATAAACATCTATGTGTATTAAGTCAAGTTTCTAACTGTTCTTGAGATTCATGTAATTCCTTGGAATACTACCGAGATTCAAATAACTCCGTGTAAATATATCAATGCATTCAATTGTAACCACAATTGAAACACACACATGCGTCTCGACCCCTGTACAACCGTACGATTCACCAACTGTTGAATCGCCGCACAGCTTCTCCGAATACCTAGGGTTGACCCCAATACTTTTATCGGCCGCTTGCCCTTCACGGATCCAATACAGTTATACGTCACACTAACGTACAGACAGCATACAGCACCTATTAGAAACCACCGGTCCCAAACATTTAGATGCTACCCCGGGACGTTTACACTTCTAGACAGCTCCGGACACTCTGACATTTAGACTTCTAGATAGTTCCGGATATTTACAAATCTCGACAGATATCCTCAAACATCATGACCTCCTGTTCACGCCAGATACAAACGTAGACGGACAGACAGTCTGACAGACAGTAAGCCACCTCAATTTGATCGCACAATCAAATCGCACAATCAAACAGCACAATCACGGCACAATCAACTACAATAAAGAAAACAAACTAATAATAGTTGTTTCTAAAACAATCTAAAATTTAAATTACGCTATTGCATTTAAAGACTAATAGTGACTAGTAATTCCAAATATTCAACGGTTTAAATCTGCATTGTAATAAAGGCATCAGTACATGAAATGATAAACTGAATAAAATTCACTTTAAATAAAACGAAATATATATTTAACACTCACCCCTTTGGCTGGAGTAAGAAAATGACGAGCTATCTCTCCTTTGATAAGATACTTTTGACTCTTAATCTTTTTAGAAATTGTCTGCCTTATATGTCCCCAAATAGTTGAGCAGAATTCAGGGCAAAATTCCCGTGCACCCCGTGATTATAATGTTCCTGACTTCAAGTGATTTCCAGCCAGGTACATGCAAGTCGCTACACGTCGCTTACCTTGAAAAACACTTATTCACCCCAGGTAACGCATGTACGACGAAACAAAAATGGTGAAATTGGTTTGTATCCAAGAAGAAATAAATTCAATTTTCGCCTAATTCTGTGACAGTCTTCGTGTTAAACGATAATAATTATAATAAAGATGTTTAAGCGTATATCTGTTTCAGCGATTTGCATTGGCGCGCCAATCACTTAAAGATGAATAAGTACGTGATTATCACTTTTATTCTTATGACGTACGACCACAGTAGTAATGTGGGGCACTATAGCGACAATGGGAAATCCAGTCAAAGAGGGCTTGGGTACGTATGGCGACAAGATTTATAGCGACAATGGGAAATCCAGTCAAAAAGGGCTTGGGTACGTATGGCGGCAAGACATGGTGGGCACGTATAGCGACAAGGGAAATTTAACACGGTGGGCCTTTATAGCGACAGGGGGAATTTAACATGGGAACTATTTGGGCCTATCTAGCGACAAGGGAAATTGAACATAGTGGGTCTATATAGCGTCAAGGGAAATTGAACATGGGGAATATTATTTTTATTTGGGCCTGTCTAGCGATAAGGGAAATGGAAACAAAGAAAGCAAATATCTTTTCCAGGTATATGAGTGGCACTGAAAACAAACCACACAATCTCCTATCAAACCAGAAGGGAAGGAAAATAAAATCACACAGTCTCCAAAACAAAACAAGGATATTTAAGAACATCATACATTCTCTGCGAAATATGTTCATTGTTTTCATTCATTCATCAATTTAATAAAAATAAAAAAGTAGTATGATATTTATTGTCGACTGACTTCTTAACATATCTCAAATTTAAGGGATGTCCTGTGTTTCTCAGCACACGCTACAAGCAATGTTGCCAAGTTGTAACAAATCTAAGTCGAAGGAAAAAAAAGCAGCACCAAAATATCCTTTGTTCTATCGACAGTCTATGATGTGTGTTTTGATTTGAAATTCAAAGTTAACCATAGGCAGGGTCATAAAGTGCAATGTCACTCGCGTCAATCATTTTTACATTGTTACAATTCTTCCGAACGTGTGTTTTGGTTCTGGTATTTTTATTTCAAAGTTAGCCATAAGCAGGGTTATACAGTGCAAGATCATTCGCGTCATTCTTGAAATAGTTTTGTGTTTGTTTCCTTTCTAAAAAACGGTAGATCTCATGCTTAAAAAAAATTCCGTGATACATTCCAGTGTCAAAAATAAAGATAAAGCTATGATAACTGAATTGTACAAGTTTGTCAACTCAAGATTTTATTTCATCCAACGAGTTATTGATTGACTATTTGTAAGGGTGTAGCGTTTGAAAAACAAATTACATGACAAACGAAAATTATGGTGCCTACTGATTCAAATTTTGGAGAGGTATCTTCAAACAGGAATATATACCATTAGGATTTCAATCAAACGTATTACGATAGAGAGAGAGAGAGAGAGAGAGAGAGAGAGAGAGAGAGAGAGAGAGAGAGAGAGAGAGAGAGAGAGTTATACCTACTTTTAAAAAGAATCAGGACACTTACGCTTGTTTTGTGGTATATTTTCCCTTAGAAAATTTCAAAGAAACACAGATCCCACTTAGAAAATCAATTCCATAGGAAAGGTCCACGATTTTAAAATATCACCAGAGTGAACCGATGACAAATACGACTAAAATGTTCTCACAAAATAGTTAATCCAAATACGCTGTGATGTATTTGACTCTAAAATTGACATAATTTCCGTGGGATCGCCCAGGGTACGATTGTTCTTGCTTTAGTTTTACTTCTTTTCTTCATATAAATAATCTAGCGGTGAAACACGACCTATCTCGAAACTAGGTGAAGAGCTACTGAAGTCAATTCGAAGTGAACGCGGTAAGAAAATTAGTCTAGCCAATGAAATTGTTTATGATGAGTGATGCAATGTTTTGTACGAAGGTAGTATGGCAAAATAATAAATACGCTCTCAAGTTGTTCCCATTGCAGTACAGACTGGAATGTGAACTTAAATCCCTCCGTTGTGTATTTTAACATTTCTTCTTACCACATCAACTACTGAATGGTCACAGTACTCGTACCATTTCTTTTTACCACATCAGCTACTGAACGGTCACACTACTGGTTCGCATTTTAAAACTGACAATTTATTTGTATCTCACTTAAACATTTTGACATACACACTCACATTGGTATAGTAAGGAGTGGTGCAGTATTAAGTGGCATGGTTTTTTGTTTCTTTCTTTTTTTTCTCTTATTTTCTTTTCAAACTTGTGAATCTGAGATTTGTACGAATTAACGAAGCAAGTTCAGTGAACCTCAAGGATAAAAACCCAAGTTGTCTGTCTATTGATGTGAATATTTACATCAAAAACAATATGACCTGCAAAACACAAAGATATACGGCAAGCATGATTAGAATGAACACAACAACACCTAACTGTAGTAACAAAGAGATGTTTTTCTTCACGTCCGCGTAACTTAGAGTTTCAATCCTCTTTCAAGACAAACTTGGTATCCTTTTGTGAGCGTGAAATTAAAATACTGAAGAAACTTAAGCGTTTTGATATAAACTATAGTATAGATAATTTCAGCAACAAACTAAACAACATAAATACTGTTACAACAATAGAAAGCCCGAAATCGTCTATTAAAAAAGAAATGCGTTTAAAAAAATAATTAAATATTAACGATGGCTAAGCAATAAAACCGAATTTAAGAAAGGCAATGACATTTGTATATAGGCCTTTCACTTTGATATTGTATGCGGATGTAATCTGCCATGTATTAACAGATTGAAAAAAGGTATACGCAAAGAGAAACCTCAATTCAGGGAAAATACACATATCAAAACAGAACATGCAATTTACTATCCACACACGGGTAAGCAGCTAAAACAAACCACATAATTTACTATCCAATATCACACCATCTACAATCCACACACACACGGGTAAGCTGCTGAAACAAACCACTTAATCTACTATCCAATATCACACCATATGGCCATCCACACACACGGGGAAGGAGCCAAAACAAATTGTACAATTTACTATCCAATTACGGGTAAGCAGCTAAAACAAACCACATAATTTACTATCCACACACACACGGGTAAGCAGCTGAAACAAACCACTTAATCTACTATCCAATATCACACCATATGGCCATCCACACACACGGGGAAGGAGCCAAAACAAAACATACAATTTGTTATCCACACACGGGTAAGCAGCTAAAACAAACCACATAATTTACTATCCAATATCACACCATCTACCATCCACACACACGCGGAGAAGCAGCCAAACAAGCCACACAATTTGCTATCCAATGTCACGCCATCTACCTTCCACACACACACGGGGAAGCAGGGAATAAAACACAATCTACTATCCAAAATCACACCATCTACCATCCTCACACGAGAAGCATCCAGAGCAAACCACATAATCTACAATCCATTATCATAAAATCTTCACACCACACACGGGTAAGCAGCTATCACAAACCACATAATTTACTATCCAATATCACACCATCTACCATCCACACACCGGTAAGCAGCCAAAACAAACTACATAATCTACTATCCAATATCTTACAATCTTCGATCCACAAACGGGGAAGCAGCCAAATAAAACATACAATTTACTATCCAAACACGAGAAGCAGGCCAAATAAAAATATAATTTACTATCCACACACGGGAAGGAGCCAAAACAAACCACATAATCTACTATCCAATATCGCACAATCTATCATCCACACACGGGAAGCACCCAAAATAAAACATGCAATTTACTATCCACACACGGGAAGCAGCCAAAACAGAACATGCAATTTACTATCCACACACCGGTAAGCAGCCAAAATAAACCACTTAATCTACTATCAAAATCACACAATCTGCTATCCACACATGGGAAGCAGCCAAAATAAAACATACAATTTACTATCCACACACGGGAAGCAGCCAAAACAAACCACATAATCTACAATCCAATATCATCCACACACGGGAAGCAGCCAAAACAAATCACATAATCCACTATCCAATATCGTACAATATACCATCCACAAACGTGGAAGCAGCCAAAATAAAACATACAATTTACTATCCACACACGGGAAGAAGCCAAAATAAACCACACAATCTACTATCCAATATCATACAATCTGTCATCCACACACGGGAAGCAGCCAAAACAAACCACATAATCTACAATCCAATATCATATAATCTTCCATCACACACCGGTAAGCAGCCAAAGCAAACCACATAATCTACAATCCAATATCATCCACACACGGGAAGCAGCCAAAACAAATCACATAATCTACTTCCCCGTTTTTTTTTTTTGGCTGCTTCCCTGTGTGGGGATAGTAAATTGTGTTTTTTTTTTGGCTGCTTACCGGTGTGTGGATTTTAACGGTGTGATATTGGATAGTAGATTGTGTGGTTTGTTTTGGCTGATTCCCGTGCGGGGATAGAAACGTTATTATCAAGGATACATTTTAAACTAACTGACCAGACCAGCAACCTACTTGATCTACGCGGTGAGACTCTATGTATTAATCTGTATGATTATGTTGATAGAGTTCAGATTCTGAATTATGCGCATTCCTGTATTGAATTTGAAAGGATTAAAAATATTATCAGATTGATCAGTATAATGTATAACATAATAAAAATCGTATATGCGTAGCAATTTCGTTTTGCTGACACATTCAAGAGAGACAAAAATGTGTTTATAGATGATACGTTCACTTTCGGTAAAGCTCCAACTTTCACTTTCGCTAGACAATGTTTTCGTTGGATATACTCTTCATACTTGTCTTAAACGTGTATTGATAGTCTGTATTGGATAGTATTCGCGATATAATTCTAATCTAATTTGTTCCGATCGCGTGAGAGAGAGAGAGAGAGAGAGAGAGAGAGAGAGAGAGAGAGAGAGAGAGAGAGAGAGAGAGAGAGAGAGAGAGAGAGAGAGAGAGAGAGATTTCCATTTCTGTTTCTTTCACTGCGGCCAGCGAAGGGAACATAGACTGTTGAATATGTGTAATGAAATTGTGCTGCGATGGTAGTGTATATCTATTTTCGAATTTACGCTCTTGTAATGTTTCAAAATCAGAAATAATTTTAACAGGATATAGTTCATCAGATATTTTATGTCGTCGTTTTTTAATGTGTAATTGCAGAAATAATAGCATTAATATTTTCATATTTCATTATATAATATATATTTTAAACAAACTTTTTATTTTAAAAAAAACAGTAGCATTTATAAGCAGTTTTTATTCTACTGCGTCGCTTTATTGGTATTTGTGCCGTTCCATAAGGATCCTTTCACACAAGGCTTTTCTTATGGCCCTACATTCATTTTATGAGGATCCCTTCACACGAGGCCTTTCTTATGGCCCGACATTCTTTTCATGAGGTTCCCTTCACCCGAGGCCTTTCTTATGGCCCGACATTCTTTTTATGAGGATTCCTTCATACAAAACCTTTCTTATGGCCCGACATTCTTTTTATGAGGATCCCTTCACAAGAGACCTTTCTTATGGCCCGACATTCTTTTTATGAGGATCCCTTCACACGAGACCTTTCTTATGTCCCGACATTCTTTTTATGAGGATCCCTTCACAAGAGACCTTTCTTATGGCCCGACATTCTTTGTATGAGGATCCCTTCACAAGAGACCTTTCTTATGGCCCGACATTCTTTTTATGAGGATCCCTTCACAAGAGACCTTTCTTAAGGCCCGACATTCTTTTTATGAGGATCCCTTCACAAGAGACCTTTCTTATGGCCCGACATTTTTTTAAAGAGGATCCCTTCACAAGAGACCTTTCTTATGCCCCGACATTCTTTTTATGAGGATCCCTTCACAAGAGACCTTTCTTATGGCCCGACATTCTTTTTATGAGGATCCCTTCACAAGAGACCTTTCTTATGGCCCGACATTCTTTTTATGAGGGTCCCTTCACAAGAGACCTTTCTTATGGCCCGACATTCTTTTTATGAGGGTACCTTCACAAGAGACCTTTCTTATGGCCCGACATTCTTTTTATGAGGGTTCCTTCACAAGAGACCTTTCTTATGGCCCGACATTCTTTTTAAAGAGGATCCCTTCACAAGAGACCTTTCTTATGGCCCGACATTCTTTTTATGAGGATCCTTTCATATATTTCCGTTAATATGGTCATACATTTTTTTGTTAGTGTGTTATTTATCTGAATGTTGTATGGCGCATCATTTGATTTATTTTTCTGAATGCTGTATTGGGCATCCTTAATGAGGGTTATCTTTTGGGGTGACATTCTTTCGGAATGTTTTCTATAGGCATCCTTTATATTTCTGAATGCTGTATAGGGCATTCTTTATTCGGCTTTTCTTTTCGGCCGACATTCTTTCTGAATGTTTTTGTATAAGTATACCCATTATTGGATTGAGAGCTCATGATTGCTACTGTTATTTTAGAAGCACCTCAAATTCATGCACACACACACACACACACACACACACACACACACACACACCTATATCAAACCCCAGGAGAGTGCAAAAACACACGTTGTTAGCAGTGGTGAGACGTTTGCATGAAGCCTTTCGGACCGGAGGCCCCAATTATTAATGAAAAATTGCGATTGTCGCAACCATCGACAGTTGTCAGTCACCGAGATTTGAATGCCGATTGCCAGTATTCTTGCAAATGCATGATATTATGAAAAGTATAGTAGACATAATGAGTAATTACAGGTCATTCAGTTTCAAAAAAATTACAACTAAGTTTAATCAATGAAAATATAACGATTTTCTGTACGGATTGCTAATTAATTATGCAGAAACGGAATTTACCGATATACTCCAAAGGCGCAGTGTCACGCGACGCTCGTCAACAAATATGATGGAAAATCCTAAAGAAAAGAGGTTCCTTTAAGGGGCCATTCTTGAAAGTGTTTACTTGTCGTGTTTGTGAGATTGTGTTACGTTGTAAGATAAACCAACTAAAAAATATGATAATTTGTATCATTGTAATCAGAACCGCTATTAAAAGGTCTCGTTAAAGTCGCTTCTTAGGCTCAGAATAAAGTTGATTTTGCGCATTTGTTTGTATATTTACACGTTTGCTTCAATGCACAACACAACAAATAATATTTTCTCATATAACATTTAATGGATTTATTTTATTTGGAATAATTTTTACTGGCAATTTAAAAAAAAAATGTCTGCAGGACTTCGACCTGGTTGTTTTAGATGAAGTCGTGCTCATTGTTGCACAGAGGTATATACAAGATGCCCTGGCAGCAGAAGAAGATAATGATTACAACCCGGGGGGGAGCGGATACTGCTAATAGGCAGTTTATTTTATGGACTTAACGGATACCTAAGTACTGGCTACATACATGTCATTCCAAGTTGTTGTTTATGGCGTATAATGGATAAATAAATTACTCAAGGAAGACTTGGGTGATCTATCCAATGATATGATGTGTGAATAATATAATTTATGTTGATTTTAAGTTGTATAAAGCACTTCTTTTGTAGTATGAATTTTTTTTAGCTACCTACCCACTAAAGAATGATTATATGTATTGCTGTTTTGAAAGCAACTGTGAGGAGACTATTTATTAAAAACATAGGATGAAATGAAGTTGACTAGCATTGTCTTGGGATGCAAAGGATGTAAGGAACAAAAGTACACTAGTGAACATGATTTTAATCGTGCATATACAGTAACACATTAAGTTAAATGATAAATAACGCATATTCATATTGAGTTGAGAAAGCAAAACTTGTTGCAGTGTTTCATGAAAACAGATTGGCTTGTAAATGTCAACAGAACTAGAACACTAGGATACTATTCTATCCAGATACTGCTCATTAATTTCAATTACATGTAAAACAAAATGGCTCTGGAAACAGAATAAGGTTTTTAAGACTAAATTGCTAGTTCATCAAATGCAGCCTTGAATGCTTATATCACATAGGTGCATCATCAGCCGTCTTATTACAACTAAATCAAATATACTTGGCAAAAATTAAAAGCATTAAATTTTCAGTTTTTTAAAATGTGTTCATTTACCATAGAAATAATTATACCTTTTATATGAATACCCAGATGAATGTACACAACTGCATACACTGTATTACTGTTATATATTATGACATGTACTAAACATATATAAGTACAAATGTGCATGTACAGACATAACTTTAATTCAAGAGTACAGTCAGGCATTAAAAACTGAAGGATATCATCTAAGAATAATGATAGCATATATAGAGGTTTTCCGTGTTATTTAGGTTGGGTGGGGTGCTCCCAATATTATTTAAATTATTACAAAAGACCCCCTGTGTATAGCACAGACCGGTGTGAATTAGATTGCAAGCAAAAAAGTAAATAATCCGGAAACAAAATCTGATTCCAACAATGGGCATGTACACAAAAATCGGGCAAAGCTTGACCCCTCCCTCCCTGTACACATGCATACTTTTTTAACACACACCCCATCTACGTACATGCGATTGCCCTCCTCATTCTGTAGAACAGCCTATATTTAATCCACACAGAAAAGATCAAGAATTAATAATATTATGTATTTAATATAACAGATAGTCCACCAATGCTGAATGTCTGGCTGCATCATAGAAATAAGCTGTGTAACTTTAAAAAGTTTGTCTATTGTCCACTAAAACTCAATCACCATCTGAACCCAGTCAAGCAGGTTACATATTAGACAAATTACTATCGAGGTATATGTGTACATACATTATCAATAGACCACCCACTCCCATACACAAGCATATGCATTTGGGTAAACCCCCACCCCCACCCCACTTGCCCTCTCCATGTGTACTAAACGGACAAACCATAACTATGGCCTTAGTGTGGCTTGTATTTATAATACAATGCATTAATTTTTTACTATGATAACCAATATATCTTCATTCTTTCAATTATGCATCAATACTATATTTAAGATATATTGTAATTACACATTTTTAACTTGTATGTTCATACACAGCAAAGAAAGCATTTGTGGGAGCAACTTTCTGGTTCATACACAAATACCATCCACAAATACCAACACAATACTATACAATTACCTTTAGTTTAGTTACATATATCATGCATGTATCATAATGGTTGTTTTTTAGTATATTTAACACAAATATTACCCTTTTATGTATGTATCACAATTAATTTTGTTAGCATACTTTCTCAAATGGGTTGATAAAACTTTTAGACTTTTCCATCATTACACTTTCCTTCTCCTTAAGTTTTTCAACTTCAGACAAGACTGAATCCCTTAAAATAAAATTTTGAAATGTGTAAATACTAATGTTGAACTTGGAAATCTTTAGTTTAGTATCAAAAGAAAGCATTATCATTTCTCTTGGTTATTATGATGGGAATGATAATGCTTCAAATAATAATAATAATAATAATAATAATAATAATAATAATAATAATAATAATAATAATAATAATAATAATAATAATTTATTTAAAGGGGTGACTCATTTAGTAAAAGACTATTCTCCCTTGAGGCCCTTTAACCAAAATACAAACAGCATGATGAGGAACATATTAATAACAAAAAAAGACATTTGCCAACAAACAATTTACAACAAAAATATTATTCTAAATAAAACCAACCATATTTTAACAAAATATACAATCTTTACCAACTGCAAAATATTAAACTAATATAGAATGATACATTTTCAGGTAATAAATACATTCCTTAGTCCTTTTAGATGTGCATCTACCAAAATATTTGTAAACAAGTAAATATACATAAAATTTAATAAAATGCAGTACAACTTACACAGATGCCATATCTGATTCTGATGTAGTTATATCAGACACAGCAGGAATTTGTATCCTATGAATTGTTGGCCCAGGTGTACAAGTTGTTGCCATGTCTTCTGTGACATTCCTCTCTGTTTCTGATGTTTTCCTTGCACTGCCATTAAATTCATAAATAATATAGCAAAGGAAAATAAATGTTTCATTAGACACAATTTTATATACTTTACAAATAATAGTATGCATAAAATATACTTATACTTAACTATATTGCATTACTTTAATTTACAGCCATCACCATTTACATATATAATTTTTATTTAAACAGAAACAGTAGTGACTGCTTGCTTCTAAATAAAGTCTTATGGTTGCTTGCGAAAATGAAGATGATCATTAATAAATCCCCTTTGGTAGCCTCAAAAACAGCTGCAGTATACATATGTCATGGCGTACATTTAGGTTTCAAACTTTCAGCGATATTGTTGCAGGGCTGTGACATTTTATTTCAAGCTAAATGGAATAATGCCAGTTTATATAAAATATGTAATTTTAAGAGTTTTGATAAAGAATTAACAATACAGAAATAAAATAGCGGTTTAAAAACGTGACTCTTCATTGCAAAATTGAGACTCACCTATTCGGCAAGAATTTGGCGACCTCTGCATTAGTTTTCAAGCTCAGAGTGTACTTCTTTTTATTCCATCGTTCATGCGTGTGCTGCCATAATTTGCCCAAAGAGCTTTCCCCCCCCCCCCTTCTTTCAGAATCTAAGTTTTCGCATTCGATATAGTTGCGTCCGCCATTATTTTTGTAAACACGTGTTTGCGCATGGCTAAAAGTCTTAATCTTCGGGAGAGGTCAACCAAGAGGTTACATGAATATAGGCGTGGCAAATAGCGAATTTTTGTCTGCCAGACAATAATGAAAAATCGCGTATTTTATCACAAAATTTCCGATACTAGCCTGATTTCGGCCTCAGTAAGAACCTGAATCGTAATTTTTCAACTAAATAAGTAATCAAGAACTGAAAAAAGAAATATATAATTTCATTCGATTTTACTTAGGTTGTATGCCTTTAATATTTACGCTTCGAAAATTAGTATGTAGTCACCAATGCTGGACTGCTACAGATGATTATGTCACTAAGTAAAATTACGGCATGGGTTTATGTTAAACATGCTGCATACAATAATTGCGTGTGACTTTCTGCCTTGAATTTTGCAGGTTGAATAATACATGTGTACTCTTGTATAACAGATCTAAAAGTAGTATAGCTGTATTGTACATTTAACAGCGTGTTCTGCCTTGATTTCGTTCGTAAGTTAGAAACCGTATATATCCTTCTTCTAATTTGAACTATTAAACAATTATGTTACTAATCTGATATTAATTATCACACAGATAGTTAATTAATGACGATGACAAAAAGAACTAAAGTCCTCAATGTACAAGTCTTTACTAAAGATATGCTACACAGTTATGTCCCTTCTTGAGCGCATTTGCTTTAACAAGCGAGGTAACTACTGAATTACTCAACCGAAAAAAGACAGAGTTATATCTTTTCAATAATACTGATTTTATAAATAAATTAATTATATACAACACACATTTAATAAATAATTTGTATTACTCTACCGGAGATAGCATACCTTGACAGTTACCTCTCTTATCAATAATGGAGTGTTTGTTTTTTGCTTTTACTTCATGCGAAAACGCTGATTTAGTAATATTTTCTGCGGCACTTTTTAACTAAATACGGGTTAATATCAAAATGTCAGCTACAATATGCATCGCTGGAAATATTATTTCTTTACCGGTCTCTATATTTACAGACCTAATCCCCACCCCTTGCAATTGTTTTACATCTCCCAGTACTTCCAAATGCAGAATTATGAGTGATATTTAGTAAATTAAGCAAATCAGTTTTAAGTTTTTGACCATCAAAAAATCGATTACAAGACTTTTCGATTGGCCCGTTGAAACATTCGAACATAAATATATGACAAAGATACCTATTATTCCCCCCCCCCCAAGTTAAATCTGAAATAACCATTATTATTGACATTACCGACTGTTTTAGTCGACAGTGTCGAATGATGCCATCACCAGATGCTTCATAATTTTCGATGATGAGATTCTCACAAATTAATTTTTCTCTATTTATATATAATATTATTTGTCCTAATCATTATTTTCAAGTCTTGCTATATAATCGTCTGCAATTCTTATAACTTTGTCATTATTGTCGTTATCGTTTTATTATAATATCGCTTCAACTCTCTGTATTTGTATCACTAAATTGTACACACAATTATGTTTCTCCTCTAACTTCAACAGCACATCGTAAAAACGGTTTTGGTCTGAAGACTTCCACGATGTACGCTTTTTAGATGATATCCACAAAATTCATTTACACAGGCATCGTTACAATGGGTTGTAGAAACTATAATTAGCCACTTGCATACGATCTTTGTTTGAATTATTATATATAACAATACTCCAACTTAAATATATATTTGCCGTAATTATAATATGGAGGAGTTTGCGATATTATCTAAAATCAAACCTTCTAAATCTAGATATGATCTTGACAGAAGAATACCTACCTGACTTACCAAAGCACGATCTGTTTGATCCGAGGAATAATATGATTAAACGTATTCTTGACGCCAAGAAAAAATTTCGCGACAATGTTGCATATCAGGTGTGGTCAATATTCAAAATCATACGCGATGACCAAGCCATCGCCGATGTTATCAATGCTACAATAAACGACCAACAAGCAGCAATGTTAATTACTTATTTCGACAACCAAAGATATTCTCCAAAAAATGTATTGTATTAGCCGAAACAGACAACAATACTTGGATTATGCGTGACTATCGCGACCCTGTCTTGCTAATGAAAAAATTGCTTTATAGTGTAAACATTTCAAACTAGGATTATTGACTGGTATTGACAAACCTTATTATCCACGAACGTATCCTGTAACCGTGGTTGTTTATGGAATGTATCCGTTGAATGATAATCTCAGGGAAGATAATTTATCGCCGATGAAATGTTCGATAATTAACTATGTAGCTGAACAAGAATTCGCAAATACGATGCTTGGAATTGGTTTAACGGATCTACGACGAAGAATTCGCAAATACGATGCTTGGAATTGGTTTAACGGATCTACGACGAAGAATTCGCAAATACGATGCTTGGAATTGGTTTAACGGATCTACGACGAAGAATTCGCAAATACGATGCTTGGAATTGGTTTAACGGATCTACGACGAAGAATTCGCAAATACGATGCTTGGAATTGGTTTAACGGATCTACGACGTACAAACAAAGATGAGTGGACTGAATCAGTCACAAAAAAGGACAACTACTACAATTAATGATGCTGCTAAGTTTGAAAAAAAGCTAAAATTACCAATAGTAGTAAAAACAATAACAGGAGAGATTTTACACGATTCAAAACATTATTTTAAACAAAGAGGGAGCTCCGATAATATAAAAAAATAATAATATGCATGTGTGGATTATGCAGTAACAATATTTCCACGAGGTTGAAATGTAAAAGTTTATGACGATAACATATTGAATTTTATTACGAAATTAAGTAAAAGCAATGCTGTATCCGTGTAGTTGTTTTCAAGTTACGATAATGAAACATATGATCAATTTGTACAACCAAGTGGTGACATTTGTCTTTCCGAATATCTCCAGGAAGGAATGAAAATGCTTGCACAGAAATTTTCATTGCAAGCTGACAATATTGAACAATTACTTTATAACTGTTTCACCGTTCCGTCAGTTGCTACTGACTTTGCTTCGGAAAACGTTTTAAGCCAATCGTGCGGAGACAATCCAACAAAATATGGTGGTTGACCTTAATCTCTACACATGACGACAGTTGTATGCTTCAACAATAACCAATCGAGAACTATTTTAATATATCTGTAGATACTGTGCATACTTCATTCCAAATGATCTTCGGAACATATTTCTTGCTCATTCGATCAGGAGTCCATGCGTCTCCTTTCCATCGAAAGAAGTAATAAGTACATGATTTTACCTTTCATCGCAGATCTTACTAGAAAGTTAGCAAGCTTCTCATCGAGATTTATTTTTGTTAAGAATTTAATGCATGAATCAACTTCACATCTGCAATATGTCGTTGTTGTAAATCTTTACTTTTATAAGCTATATCATGAATATGAAACGCTTTGTCAATTTTATTTATTGGATACTCTCCGGGCTTTGACTGATTTTGTTCATCAAGTCTGATATCAAGTCGTGTTCCAGACCCACAATAAGTATATCATCGAAGATGTTTTTCTTCTGGATAATTAGCCCATGGAGTTTCTTTAGGTCATTTTAGTAATGAAGATGCATTATCACCACCTAATTTTGTGTCGCGGAAATTAATTTATATTTTGTACCACATTTCACCGCACGTCTTTTTTGAATTTTTATTACTGTTGTTATTCCATCTGAAGGGAAGGGGGGGGAGGTATATATGTTACACAATATAGATCTATATTATGAATTTTATTTGTACAACAATAATGGAATGGGTTTATCAGCGATACGGAAACAAGAATCAGTCAAATTTCGTTTAGCGCTA
Source organism: Unio pictorum (assembly GCA_030141615.1). Lineage (NCBI taxonomy): Eukaryota > Metazoa > Mollusca > Bivalvia > Unionida > Unionidae > Unio > Unio pictorum. The sequence continues at coordinate 7,843,575 of JARLTB010000122.1, forward strand.
CCAAATTTTCTCAAAGCAATTAACATGGGTCCATCTATGTTTGGTAAAATGCGATTATTACGTAATCTAATAATGAGGTGGCTCAAGTCGGATAAGTTATATTTAGTAACACCATCTGTAGATGATCAACGATGATGCGATGCACGTAAAGATTTTAATCAAAAGGCAACATTATTAAATAAAGACGGTTATCGCAGAATTGAAACCGAGTGGATTTTGGATTAAATGAATAACTCAAATACAATGTGTGAAAGATGAAAATGTATTAACTTAATTAGTAAGGAAAAATGTATGATGTAAAAATACAATGCTTTTCACGCGCTCTCAACATACAATTGATCCAATCACTCTATACTAACGTTCACACATTGAAAATAAACCAATAATATTATATCTATCTGATATACAGCTTCAAGAAACCTGTTTCAAATATTAGTACACACCAAGATATTCACATAATTTCACGTATAGGCTAGGCTTGAGATTCAAACAATCTCAAGTTTGAGATTCAAACAATCCCATTTTGAGATTCAAACAATCTCAAGTTTTCAAATACGTTTCAACTGTTCTGCACTGTTAGCAGGATTCACAAATCTCCTAGAATTCAACTAAGATTCAAAATAACCTCATGTAAATACAAATACACCAATTGAAATAACAATTGGAACAAACATATGCTTCTTGACCCTTGTACAGTCACACGATTCATACACCGATAAACCGCACAGTTTCATCACGTCCCTCCGGTTGGCCCACTCTCTTTTATCAGCCGCTCGCACCCTTCATGGATCCACTACATGTACAGTCAGTCATACGTATACACACGTACAGACAGCATACAGCACCCTTGTATTAGCCACATGTACAGTCGTGGCTCCACCACATGTACATATATACGTACATGCATATATAGATCTATATAGCTCTACTCGTTAGCTAAACTCATCAGTCTCGTTAGACTCGTTAGCTACAATAAAACCAAACTGGTAATAATAATGAGTTCTGGAAAATACTAATATATTAAACTCTTAATAACAACTTGAAATTCACCGTTCACAACGTTTCAGATCTGCGTTGTAATAAATGAATCATTACACGATATGACAATACAAACTCAGTAAACTTCGCATATCAAATAAAATATAAATTTAACACTCACCCCTATGGCTAGAAATGCCACGTGTACTCTCCTCAACAGATCCAAACTGACCAGTCTCGGTTATACCTTAATCTTGCTGACATTCATAGGACAGTGAGTAATATTCAGGGTAAAATACACGTGCATATCGTGATTATAATGTCCGTAGCCACAGAAGTTTATGGCGAGACATATGTTGGTTCCGTCGCTTGTCTGGAAAAACACCTGTTCACCCTAGATAGCGTTGTATGCATGTACAACACAAATAGTCAAATATTTCTCAGGCATAACAAAAGTGGTGTTATTTTGTTTTTAATTCTGTGACAACGGTAATGATACTATTAATGTTATCACTGATATTAATGAAGCTTCTAGTGTAGATGACCTCGATGGATTTATTAATAATTTAGTCGTATACGACGATGCATTGCTGGACAAACAAAAAATCCAGCTCGCATATTTTCTCCAGTTAGACATTTAATTACTGATGTGGTTTATGTTAATCAGCGATATACACAATTACCTAAAGTGATTAGAGATAAACGTAATATTTTATTTGTATTTAATGAAATAGTGATGCAGCATGATGTCCCACCTAGTCATATTATCCTGACACCAAACCGACCAGTTTTAATACTAAGCTCTTAATGCTGAGCGTCAAGCGAGGCAGCTGTTGGTAATATTTTTATAAGTCTTTGGTATGACTCTGCTTTTTGTTCTTATCAATGTTATGAAATATTAGATTATACGAGATATTTAATGTTTTTCTTAGTCTGTTGTTGTATTAGTAATGTTGTAATATTTAAGCCGACCTCTCTTCACAAAATAGGTCGTCTTAGAAAAAAAAATGATAATTTTTAAAAACAGAAATTATATATATAAAACACAAAAAAATATCGAAATTAAGAAATATAAATAAATTTTCTGAGGACCTCTAGGTTTACCAAGTATCATTTATTACGGCTTTCATAATTGTGAAATGTATTATTTTAGAGTATTTGGTATTATCTATAATGTCGTTTGTATATAATTGGTGCGTAAGGTTTTCAAGAGAGTATTTGTTTTATATTTTAATTCCACATACGTTTTCTTGTCCAGTTAACAATTTCACGTTTCTTGTGTTCCCCGACCCTCTCTAAAAGATATATCCTTTCTGCTGGCATCCCAATCTTATTTATAAAAATGGTACTATTTATAAAAATGGTACTAACAGCTGCCTCGCTTGACGCTCAGCATTAAGAGCTTAGTCTGTCTATTACATCACTAGCTTAGGTAATGAGTTGTCGGTTTCAGTGTCCCATTTTACGAGCAATTTCTCAAATGTGAGCACAATGTCTTAATCAGGGTGTTAGCCCTAGCATAAGCTGTATATTCTAGGCTTCAGTGTCAACACTTTTTCTTTACATTTATCAACAACCACTCTGTGAGCTCCATGTCTTATACAGAATGTCAGATCTATGTTTAGCTTTACCGTCTCACTTTTCCAATAGTTTTTAGATGACGTCTTATACAACAATTAGCATACAAATAGTAAATTCATCTACTATAAGATATTAAACATTTCGAGCCCAGATATAGAAGTTTCTTTTATCTCAAGATAATTTTAGTTTTAAATAATGTAGTGGACATAATATAGTCTTTTTTTGCTATAACTCTGAAATAAATACCTTTTAAACCTTTTTTCCAGCTACTTTAGGGTTGGAATTTAACAAAGTAATAAGACCCTCACCCACAAAATTAAAGTGATGATCCGTAATGTACCTGCGTTATATCGGGGTGCGTATCGCGTCCTGTTCAGATACAGTGCGATACAAAAATCTTCGTGATACCCAGCTCTAACAGATATAATAGGATATCATATAAATATATCATATCATATCATATCATATCATATCATATCATATCATATCATATCATATCATATCATATCATATCATATCATATTTTGAAGTGACCATTTGACATCTACATGTTAGACTTTTTCATAATCATACTTTAATTCGGTGTCCGAATTAAAGTGTATTTTATCAGTAAGATATATTGTGTACCGTTGAGTATGGGTGTTTATTTCTTTGCTACTGAAGTTTGCATATTTTTTTTACTATTTCAAAGTAATATTCACTGAAATGTTTGTCAACATTTAAGGTGAAGCTACTGTTATATGATTTGTTTTTAGATTGTTCAGCGAAGTAAAAGTTCTCTTACTCGGGACACAGCGGTTGCCACGTCCGTTCGTTGCACCTGTTTCCAATTGCTGTCCTAGTCTAAGATTGGATGTTTATTAACAAACAATATATATATATATAGATATAGATGTATGCAGTTATGCAACCACTCTAAAGAGCAACTATGCATTCTTATCTCATATAGTTCGGTGATTTAATGGAATTTGGGGTAGGTACTGTATTTTTTTTTTTAAAATATAGATATTCCCATTTCTATTCAGTTTGTCTTTTACACACATGTCAATCTACAACTTCTGACAAGTTTTGTAACACGGTTGGCTTGGACTGAGCTGAAACAGAAAAATGAACAGACACTGGAGAAACGCGAAATTTGTAAATTTTTTGTGTGTTTTATTTCTACTGTTGAACTTTATTTGGCAAGCAAGTGTTAGTCTAACAATCGCTCGCCTCCCCTTTCCTGTCCTGATTTATTACGTTACAGCTGATTGAACTTGATTTTTGTTAACGATTGAAACAGGGCTGAAGAGTGTAAACATTGTTCTGTATACGTTGGTCCAGGTCAGGCAAGATTGTGACTTTTATACCCTATTACCCTCGCCACCCCCATGAAATCTCAACCAGTGTTGCCCGGCAAGAGGATTATTAATCCGTTAAATTCCGTCTCCGCTCCCTTCGCACATATCCACCTGCCTCTTCCAATCCCTCAAAGATCAGCGACGTAACAGCTGTTACTATGGTAACAAATATCAGTTAATCTTTTCGACAAAGATGTAATTCTACAAGAACCTCAGAATACAGACGCTGGCCGATAAGAAAATCGCAGTGCGTATATATAGATAAACCCAAGAGCTTGTACACCAGAATGGAGTTGAACCTGTATTCAGTCGAGTTATGTAGCAGACAGTTTACAAGACTGCGTGGTAAGCAAAGTTTTTTTTCGTTCAAATACATTATTTTAAGTGGTAAAACTGGCCAAATTACATTTATACAAAGATGCACGTCTTAAGTAAAACAATGGTGTTAGGAAACTTGGAGTTATGCGCCATAAATAGCCGGAAATCAAAGGATAAACGAATGGTGGAGGGTAATCAGTATTTATAAGACTTTACAAAACAGAATCCTATGCATATTAAATATTACAGGTGTTTGCCTGATTTGTCGTTTTTAGTGTAGCGAATTTTTTAACATTCGGCGTTTTTGCTGGCCTACCCGCTCGACCGATGCCTATTTTAAATGTTAATCTCAAAAATAATTACTTGAACCTCTAATTTAAACGAGGGAGTGTTGGCAACGGGGTAAAGAGGAAATTCCACTAAGTAAAATACCCATTGGACGAATTTCTCCTAACAAAAAAAAAACAAGACATGTTCCCCACCCCCAGTCAAAGTATCAATTTAACTCGTTTTAAACTATCTCCTCTAGTCTGAGTAAGTAAAAGTTAAGCCATAATTTTATTTGATAAACATAAAATTCTATAATTAGATTAATATGAAGTATATTGATAATGGGGCACGTTTCTTCTTCTTTCCCTCAGTCTCGTTCTTTAAAATAGGCCCGTGTATTTGTGACCGTTTTAAAAAGTATAAAATTTAGACTGGGGGAGGAGATTATGTCCTATCTTTCAGTTTGATGGCGAGAATTAGTCCTATGGGTTTTTTGGTCCCACAATAATTGCTAACGGTACGTATGGCCTCAACTCGCCCTATATTAATACTGTCATCAACGGATATATATCTTAACTCAAATATAAAAGCAAAATGACATGAAGCTTTAAAATTTAACTAATAATAATAATAATAATAATAATAATAATAATAATAATAATAATAATAATAATAATAATAATATTATTATTATTATTAATATTATTATTATTATTATTATTATTATTATCAGTAGTAGTAGTAGTAGTAGTAGTAGTAGTAGTAGTAGTAGTAGTAGTAGTAGTAGTAGTAGTAGTAGTAGTAGTAATAGTAGTATTTTATATTCTTAAGTTTTCTACAACCTGCATAATGTATATTTTGTTTACGATAATAAGAGCCAGACATAGTGAAATTATTCATTCTGTTCTTCTTTCATATATGAATTCAAAAAAAAAAAAGACAGCTTTACAAAAAGATAAGTAACAAAGGAAAAAATGGAAGAATAAATAAAACACTACAACCGAAATAAATGCTAATCTGTTTCGCTTGAATAGGTTTTCAAATGACAAGCAAGTAGCATTGCGTTAGTTATTGAATAACGTTCTAATTGGAATTTTGGCAGTATTGAAAAACTGAAGAATCTGTTGATAACGATACCCCCTCTTGAGTACGAACCTTTCTTAATTATTCAGTGATAAACAGACCCTCTACTGCATTTTTAAATTTAGAAATGCCGACAGCTGAATTATCATACAAGGAATACACAGAGAAAATTGGAGAGATGACCGAAGACGCCCAAACATACTTAGCTAACTTTGCCGCACACAGGCCTGGCATAAGCCGCGAGGAAGTGGTGGACCATTATACAAAATGGGCCAAGACATATGATCAGGTTGGTAATGCTCAAATTATATCGATATATCTACTTATTTGTCTGTATATATATATATATATATATATATATATATATATATATATATATATATATATATATATATATATATATATATATATATATATATATATATATGTGTGTGTGTGTGTGTGTGTGTGTGTGTGTGTGTGTGTGTGTGTGTGTGTGTGTGTGTGTGTGTGTTTCTGGTCAGATATTGCACAAGGCCATATACTTGGGTAAGCACGCAAATTACAACATTACAAACATTCATGTGCTAAGTAATTTCTGAAATATAATTTTAGTTCAAAACAATTAGCAACATCCAGTGAATACTAAACTATCATTTGTCAAAAGATGTCATTTTAATTGTACAGACATAGAAAATACAAGGAAAATGTACACTGTCATTTTTGCTAAAATGTACACCTTTTAAAGTTATACATACGTCTGTACTTTAATGAACAAATTGGTTTAATTTTGAAATAACCTCCCGTTTTGATTTATCAAATCTGTTAGTGAATTATTACTCCTACTACAGCTCGTAAATGAGCCCGCAAGGGTAACAGAAATATCAAGCACTCTTTTTGATCACATTTATACCACCCCACCAGACAACGTGGTATGTGTTAATATACTGAATGTTGTTCTGAGCAGCGAGTATACTATTTGTTTGACAAGAAAGAGTAAATGCAAGAGAAATAGGAAAAGTACATCCAAAACTATCACCTACAGATCGCTCAATTTTTTTTTAATGAAGAACAATTTATTGTTGACCTATATAAAGTTCCATGGGATATAATCCAAACGTTTGATAACATAAACCTATATAAAGTTCCATGGGATATAATCCAAACGTTTGATAACATAATCCTATATAAAGTTCCATGGGATATAATCCAAACGTTTGATAACATAAACCTATATAAAGTTCCATGGGATATAATCCAAACGTTTGATAACATAAAATCCAAACGTTTGATAACATAAAATCCAAACGTTTGATAACATAAACCTATATAAAGTTCCATGGGATATAATCCAAACGTTTGATAACATAAACCTATATAAAGTTCCATGGGATATAATCCAAACGTTTGATAACATAAAATCCAAACGTTTGATAACATAAAATCCAAACGTTTGATAACATAAACGAAGCTCTGAGGATGTGGACCGGCTTATCTATGGATGTTCTCTCTATGCATGAAAGTACATCGAATGAAGAATAACATCCAACATAATTTCCTCACTACTAAAATCCTAGATGCTTTCAAAACACGAGAAACAATTCAGGGCTATGGGAAACCATGCATAATATAAAGTATGGAGAAACAAAATAACAAGTATGAATTAAAAAGCGAAAAATATTAGTATCAATCAATGCTTGAAAACAAAAAGAGCAACACAAACTCCATTTGGAAAAGTCTTCATAAAACTCATGGGAAAACACAACGATCAGACAAATAACATTCACTCACTTCTGGCAAACGACACAATAGTCACTAATAACACTGACAATGCAAGTGTTTTCAATATTTTTCAACAACATGACCACAAAGAGATCCAGTGATAAAAAACACCTTTTAATGAATTCAACAAGTTTTTCAGCAGTAGAATCCCTAAAGAGGTATTTTTTTCCTATCCCAACAGTACCAAAAGACTTTGTTAAAAATGTATCAGTGAACTTGATACCAAGAAAGCTACATGACTTGATCAGATCGGTCCAATACTCATTAAAACTTCTTCCTCAGCTATTTTAGATAGCATAACATTCATAATTAATTTATGTAGTGCAACTTCATCTGTCCCCAGAGTATGGAAAACTGCAAAAAGTAATTCATATTCACAGATCTGGTTCTAAGGATGATGCTGATAACTACCGGCCAATCTCAATACTACCAAACTTGTCAAAATTGATCGAAAAACATGTCCATGACTCGTTCATGTCATATTTAACCAAACACTTGCTGTTACACCCTTATCAATCAGGCTTAAGACAGAAACATTCATGTGAGACTGCCTTGACAAACTGATAAATGGCTTCAAGCATTTGATCAAGGTGGAATAACAGGATCTGTGTTTGTAGATTTCAAGAAAGCTTTTGACATGGTGAATCCTGAAATCATTTTGAAGAAACTGAAAATTTACCAATGTGATGAAAGAACAGTTATGTGGTTTACTTCATACTTAAATGGGAGAATATAACATGTTTATACAAATAATGTCCTGTCTGAACCTGGAACAATTAGATACGGAGTACCACAAGGCTCAATTCTATGTCTATTACTATTTATATTATTTATTAATGACATGCCATTTGTACAAAGGGACTCAATATCATCAACATATCTCTCTGCAGATGACACAACATTGTCAAACATCCAAAACACAAAACATGAACTAGACATTTCTTTACAGGTTGACCTAAACAAACTGGACAACTGGTGCACATGCAATGGCATGGTGGTAAATACTGGTAAAACTAAAATATTACTTATCACAAAACGGCAAAGTAGAACCAATGTTAACAGTGATGAACTATGTCTGACGTGGAAAGATAAAAATATGCGAAAATGTCTCTCACAATAAACTATGGACTGAACATATCATTGAAAAACAAGGTTAAGTTATGCTTATGGATTCTCACTGGATATGACATTTCTCCCAGAAAGACTCACAAAACAAATGTATAACAGTTACATAAAACTCTATGTAGAACATTGTAATACAGAATGGGGTAATTCAGATGACCGGCATGTCTAATAGACAGTGCCATTATCCAGTGTCACTGGAGCATATTTTGGAGTTCATCGATATCTAGACTGCCAGACTTAAATTATATTCTGCAAATAGCTTCTAGATGATATTTTGTCAGTAAGAAAACAAGAATTGTTTCATATTACAAACTTTTTACAAACTTTTCTCATATTTTACCTTTTATCTTGGGACCCGAGTGGCCAAGTGCTCTAAAGCGCTTTCTATTACGGGTCACTGCCATCTCACCTCTGTCTGCGTGGGTTCGAGTTTCAGATTCGGCCAATGTGATTATGTGATAAAACATGCCAGTAGCTTCTCGTGGGTCGGTGATTCTTTTCGGGGGGTTTCACGGGTTCTTCCTTCACCATTAATAATGGCCGCCATGCATAACCTATCATGTGCTGAAAAATGCTGTTAAACCATGCTACTACAACAACCTTTCATCTTGTCAGAGAATATATTTAATAATATTTCTTTTTATTATATCTTCTTGGAGATTTTAGCATATTTAAGGAATACATTTTATTTTGAGTCGTAGATATTTGACTTTTATCTATATAAAACTACATTTATTTGGAGGTGCTTGTCTTCATGAAGCTTTACGAAATTTTCCTCTTGAGAGTTTTCGAAATATACTTGTAATCGGTACTATATAACCAGGAGTATACAGGCGCGCGTTAAACCATATATACGTAGATCGATTATATATTGTGATGCAAAGATTATAGTTTATAAAGGATGTTTGGAGCTACTTCTTTAGATGTTGTGTGACGAATGTCGTTGTCATGAGGAAGATTGTTTGGTCTTACTCAGTTACACAATGTTAAGCTTCTTTTCATGTGGACCTGTCAATCACGTATTCGGCTGATTGATTCGATAATTATGCGGTTTTATTCAAAAGGACTGGTTGGACAAGTTGCCTTTATACTTACTATATCGTGATGGGGGAAGGAGTATAATCAAAAGGTTATGGAGCCATTCTACTATGTCGTAAAGAAATAAGAAATAGTTTTCTATAAATGATAATACCAATAAAATATCCATAACAACATACATGGATTGATCATGTGGCGAGAAGCGGAAATGATATGGAAACCTACACATTTAGCAATATTTAATAATATGAATGAGAAATAATATCGTAAAGTTCAGTTCACATGTTCAGATTTTACTGTTAAAAGAACCGTCTATCCATAATCCAGTTCGCATTTTGAGACCCCTGGTGCTTGTGTAATCTAAGGCTCTCATCTATACAGATCACATATCTCGCTTGAGTTCGAGTCTCGGTATTACTGGCTATGTGACAAAGCTTGCCAGTAACTTCCCGTGGGTCGGTAGGTCTTTCTGGGCTCTTCTTCCACCAAGTATTCAAGTATTCTGACTGGCATGCATAACCTATCAGTGATGAAAAATGTTGTCCCCCTCCCCGCCCCCAATTAAACAAAACAAAACAAACCCAAACATTGAAGCTTTTTAAAAAATAAGCAATTCGGGAGTTTAAAACTGGTCAAGCAGATGGCAAGTTCCTATAATTAGTTCAGGTACGAATGAAAGTTTTAGCACAAATGCCATACTCAAATTCATATTACAATGCTGAAACTGGATAGGTTAATATCAAAGAACATTCAGAGTATAGCTTAAGCTTGGTGTCGTCCCGCGGAATTTTAAGTTCTAGAATTTGAGCTTTAAACTTGAAATTTATATTGTCGTTATCGCTAGCAAAGACTTCATCTGAATTCAGCTGTACCGTATATTGTCTATAGATTGGAACTTCGCTAGTGACGATGTCGAGATTAATGTTCAAAACGGAAATCCAAAATACGGAGCCACAATCATCTGAATCCTAATATATATGAATGGACCAAAACTTATTTGTATACTTTTAGGATCTCGGTAACTCTGGTCGTTACCACGGCCCTAAAATAGCCGCCGATGCGGTGGCGGCGGAATTTAAGGATGGAAGGGACTCAATAAAAATCCTAGATATAGGAGCCGGAACAGGAAATTTTGGAAAGGAGGTAAGTTTGTTTTATCTGGTTGATTGCTTTGTTGGTTTAGATGTTTGATTGGGTTAGCTCGTCCACTATAAGAACGTCCACCTTCTTAGCTTTGGTTGTTGGCATCTGAGTGTTTTGTGGCTTTTTTCCTTTAAGTAGAAGGGGACATCCTTTGTCATACTGTCTTTTTTATTCGTACGCATGCAAAAACGATACAATGTAATAATATAATCGCGTATCTGTCACATACCCCGTAAATTGATTAGTGTAGCAGACATACGTAGAATGTGCATATACCAGAGCGTGGAAGAAGCTGACGTTTTCAACTTTCTTCGCTGAATGCTAACTGTTGAGCATGCGCGGTACTGAATCTTACATATGTATAATAAGATTAAATAGTATGAAATTATCAATGAAAATTATAAATAATCTTATAATTACAAGTTTGTAGATACGTCTGACAGTATCCAAACGATGAATCAAAATGTTTCATTCCATTTCATAAGTAATATTGAATTATGCCCCTTTGTACGATTATTGTACCAATCTTTTAAGAATGTAAAATTTAATAATTTCGGACTTCAAAATGAAAAAAATTATTTTTATAATTTTCAAAACTGAATAGTTCAAAGAAGAAGTAACATTGAGAGCATGGTACTTTCTATAATGGCGCAATACTTTTGTACTGATACATTTGCCTGTATTTTCTGCAAATAAGAAACAAAATTATAAAACTTCGAAATCCATTAATATATGTGAGGCAATACATACATACATACATACATACATACATACATACATACATACATACATACATACATACATACATACATACATACCTACCTACCTACCTACCTACCTACCTACCTACCTACCTACCTACCTACATACATACATAACATTTATATAGCGCCGGATTAAGCACCGTGGAGGCCCAAAGGCAGTCAAACTTTTGGGGCCCCAGACCCACGGTCACGGTCTCATGGGGGCCACTGATGGGGCCCATAAAAGTCGCGGGGCCCATAGGAAGTTGCCTACTCTGCCTAATGGGTAATCCGGGACTGCATTTATAGTAAGTAGAACTACAAGAAATTTATGAATGAAGTTTATGTATATAGTCTTAGAATTTAAACATTGAAGAGATTGTAATCAATTTCAAAATCACTTGCCCTAAACGAAAACTCTTTAAGCGGTAATTAAAGTGTGTGGAGGCTTCGGAGTAAAAAGACGGATTGATAAATTTATTTATGTACAATCTGTTTGCTTATGTATTTATATACTTGATGGTTTGTCCAATACTTTCTCTTTACAAATAATATTAGATATTGCATAGTTTGTTCCACAGCACATCTTAAATGTTTTATTGTAAAAAAATATTTTCATTAATAAAGAGTAGTGCAAACGTCTGGGTCTATTTTATTTATTTGTAGACCCATGCCTTCTAACATTTAACATCTTTAACTCATTTAATATTGAAATATGCAGAAATTGTGAAACCCGATGTCAGAACCATCATGCAATACCTTCTAATTTTATCCTTTTTAAATTCTTAACATATATATTAATGATTTATCTGCGCTCCTGTTATTATTTATGCATATGTACATCCTTATCGAATAGGTATACATTTTAAATACAATGTCGAAAATAGTTACCTACCTGATTTTTCGAATAGGTATATATTTTAAATACAACTCGGAAATAGTTACCTACCTGATTTATCGAATAGGTATACATTTTTTAAATACAATGTAGAAAATAGTTACCTACCTAACCGCTCCGGTGGCCTAGTGGTTAGAGCGTTCGCCGCGGAAGCGGGAGGTCGTGGGTTCGATCCCCGGCCGAGTCATACCAAAGACTTACAAAAATGGTACTAACAGCTGCCTCGCTTGACGCTCAGCATTAAGAGGTTAGTGTTAGGACTGGTCGGCCTGGTGTCAGGATAATGTGACTGGGTGGGACATCATGCTACATGTCTGCGGCATGATGCCTCAGTGCTAGACATCACTATAAACTGCCTCACAGCAGACATCGTAGCGATATGACTGAAAAATTGTTAAAAGCTACGTTAAAAATCCTAATCAAACAAACAAACAAGTTACCTACCTGATTTATTGAATAGGTATACATTTTAAATACAATGTAGGAAATAGTTACCTACCTGATTTATCGAATAGGTATACATTTTAAATACAATGTAGGAGATAGTTACCTACCTGATTTTTCTTCGAACTAATATACAGTATATATATATATATATATATATATATATATATATATATATATATATATATATATATATATATATATATATATATATATATGACAGGCTTACAAACATGGGTTTAGGGAGCTGCATGGTATAGATCCTTCGTCTGGAATGCTTGAACGCTGTCAAGAGAAAAATATCTACAAGAAACTACTCTGTGATTTTTTTGAGAGTGATACACCAGGTCTTGAAAATGGTAAAAGAAATTTGTGTTTCTGTCCTATACGAATAGAAGGATAATTTTGAACATGTACGTATTTATACATTTTATGTTCAGAATTTGCATTTAAATGAAGTTTATATATATATATATATATATATATATATATATATATATATATATATATATATATATATATATATATATATATATATATATATATATACAACACAGGTATGTATGTATGTATGTATGTATGTATGTATGTATGTATGTATGTATGTATGTATGTATGTATACATGGATGTATCGATGGATGGATGGAGGAAAATCTTATTGTAATTGGATGATGATTAAATGTTATACTCCTTTGCTCTTTTGTAATATATAAATGTAAGAATGTAAGACTCGGTATAAGACTACTATAAACCCACACACATTACCAAAGAAGGAGTCAATCACATTGTCGCACAATGGTCAAGATCAATTACGTGACATGAAATGGTCAGATCAATTACGTGACATGAAATGGTCAGATCAATTACGTGTCGTACAATGGTCAAGGTCAATTCGAAATTCTTTAGAATGACTGACATATGACAAAAAGTAGGTTTGTTGATTGCTTTTGTATTTAGGAAACTAAAATGACGTCATATAAGGCCTAGTTTGGGCCGTGATTAAAAGAGAAAGCTCTTTTTTTTAAAGCCAGTCTTCATGTGTTCAGATTAAAGTTCCTAGGATTTAATTAGAAATCGCATACCCTTTTACTCTACTGAAACTATGACAATAATAGTAAAAGCTCAAATAGATACAGTCTGTAGTTCTCATGGTAACAGCTGAGCTGTAATGCTTACATCTCATCAAGTCGCTGCCCACTTAACTTCTTTCATTGTGCGCTAGACTTGTTGCTGTTTTCTAGAAATACTACTGTGTACGTAACCATTGTCCTGTCCGCTACATTTCCATCTCCCTGTTGTATGCTAGATCTGTCAATGTCCGCTGGACTCTTGTCACTGTCTACAGTACTCTTGTCACGGTCCACTAGATTCCTGTCACTGTCTGCAAAGTCTCTGTATGAAATGGCAAAGAAATATACGTAAAGCCAAAAGAATAGCATAAAATACACTTTTCATATACTTCCCGCTCAAGAAATCCGCACAAAAACACCAGTAGTTCAATGGAAGACTGACCCATAATAACTCCTCTTTCCAAGAATTTGTGTTTGAATTTTAATCGGTTTATAGGAAAATACTTTAAAGATTTGGGCTTCAGTTCATGTTAAATGATTTGGCTATTTTTGTACTAATAGCTTAAGACAGAGAAATTGTCTAACACATAGAAACAAAGGCAAGATAAAGGAAACTCGGAACAGGAATGTAACCTTTACCATTCAATATTTCTTTAGACGAATACGACTGTACCGTTGTAGCTGGGACAATGGGAGAGGGACACCTATCTTGCGACTGTCTATATGAAATGATTCGAGTAGTTAAACCAGGTTAGTATTGGTTGTCATTCTTTCTTCGTGCATAGTACGACTCTCTCTCTCTCTCTCTCTCTCTCTCTCTCTCTCTCTCTCTCTCTCTCTCTCTCTCTCTCTCATTATATAATAATAATAATAATAATAATAATAATAATAATAATAATAATAATAATAATAATAAAGCAACATAGCTGCATTTCCCTGTGCTTGTCTCAGTTAATGGGCTTATTTCTTCCCACCCTTAGTAAAACGCATCATCTCTTCACACTTCGCCACCCCACCGCCACTCCCCACAACAGCAATGAATGAAACCATTTAAAATCGATATGAACAAACAGAAAATCTCCAATTATTTCCACGTGAGCCTTGAATGTATTTTCTAAGTGCATGGAATATACTCCAATATCATTCAAAAATGCACAAATTTCGGATTTTATTGTTAAATCATGATCCAGATTTTCACAAAACTTCAGACATTATCACTGTTTTAAATTCGGGACAACATTTAACTGTATCGTTCAATTAGAAGTTTTACATAAAGTCTGTTTACTTCAAACATCAGAAGATGAAAAGTGTCGATTGCAAGTATTTGTTTCGAACAATTTTATTTTTTTAAAAACAAAAAGAATATGTAAATTAATCAAAAATCATATATTATATATAGCATCCTACCCTTCCCTTGACATTTTGATAATAAAATAACTGCAATGAATGAATTAAAAGTAGCCAATAACTTTTTAAAATACATTTTTATATATTGTCACAATTTACCTCGAACTCGAATGTCCTGAAAGTGAAAATGACCAAGCGGAGCTAGCAATTTTTTTATTTACATGCTCATCTGAAGCTGAGCTGTATACTCATATAACCCATATTACATGCATAAAATAAAGGGAATTAAAAATTCTTTCAAACAATACATAATATATACGAGATCTTTTTTAAAATTGCCTTAGTAAACAAGGATACTATTTTTCTTTAAAAAGTTAACTCCTATGCAAATAATATGAAACTGTAAAGCGACACCTAAACTGTCATGTGAAAAAATTCTTCTAAACAAAGAACTATTTTCTATATTTTATGTTAAAGTTACATTTTCTGTGTAAACATATTAAAAAGTCCATAATTTCATGTAGAATGATAAAAAATTACTTTTCTTATATAGAATATAATTTTTAAAAAAAATAATGTATTATTTGCGTTGTTTTTAATATGGCAAAATTATGATTAAATCTTTTGTCATTCAAAATATACAGTATAATTTGATGATAAAATTCAAGGGTATCCAAAATTTGAAATATGATTTAACAATAAAAATAAATCCAAGAATGTTCTAAAATTATGATATGACATAATGGTAAAATCTGAGTATCTGAAACTGATAAAATATGACTTAAAGATAAAATCCATTGATGGCTGAAATTTATAACTTGATGATAAAATCCAAGTATATCCCAATTTTATGACTTATGATAAAATCTGAGGATATCCAAAATTAAAAATATGATTGCAATACAGAATTCAAAGATTACTTCAGTGTTAATGAAAAACTCTATGAACATCCAAAAATGATAAAATAATAATTTTTAAATTCAAGGACAACTTACATTTTTATTATGACTCTATGATCATATTCGAGGTAATTTAAAATTTAGAACATGATTTAATGATAAATTCTAAGTATATGGACATAGAACACAATATATTTTACTATCTATTATCTGCATTGTTTCTTACCTTTCCACTGTCTGAAAATCAGTACAAATCATATGTTAATCTAAAATACCTTCAAAGATGACTTCACAGTGAAGTTCTTGTAAAAGGTTCACCTGCATTTTTTTTGAGAGGCTGGACTGTAAACATAGAAGCATATAAACAGAACAAAGATTTCACTTCCGGATCATCATCAAGACCTTATTACTCATCGGGCATTGTCGCCGAAATGCACACAGACAACCATTCTCTGACTTCATACTCTCAAGAATAAACAATTGCCTTTAAATTCCTACTACAAATGCATAAATCTAACTTTTCTGTCACCACCAAAATGAGAGAGGAAAAATGTTTTAAACACAGACTAGAAATACATTCGTATTAATTGTGACCTGATTTCATATCCTAATTTTCCAGTGTCTCCAGGAAATCATAATAAATCAGGTTCAATCTAAAGCATGTTCAAGGATGGTCTTTCTCTAGATCGTGAAATAGAGACAACAGCGTTGCATGTATTAAAACCATTTAAATATGATTTGTTCATATTTTTTCTTTGAACTCTAAACACTTAAGAAATAAACATACAATTATACTTAAGTTGAACGAAAAAAATTAAATCTTGCAGTTTTGGCAGATAGTTCGATTTGCAAGAAATTGATTTCTCAGCTATGCATAATGGAGAACACGTTGATGCAATAAAAAAAAAACATAAAAACATTGACTTTAAAGATCACATAATTGGAAAGTGCAATTTAATTATCTCTCAATATTGCATTGCAGTTCTTCATGTTCATGTAACGTTATGGCCATGGGGACCGCCAGTGTTTGTTACAGCCCTAAGACAACAGCATGAGACAGTTCTGCCAAATATGACAAAACATGCATGGATGTTAGGTGCATGCAACATTTAGTAGGAATCAGTCGATTAAATGTGTATTCATTTTCATCTTGGTAGAACTCAAACATTAGTATTTACTTCTTGACAAAATGCTTGAGAATATTTAATTTTAACACCTGATTCTTAGTTATTGACATGGCACAAGCTTGTATAATACTTACTGCAAACAAAGTATAACGAGCACCATGCTAGAATGTTTGCTGGAACATGACTGGGCAAGGATGCCTTCGGATCTGGATGCAATATCTTCCATATCTCCTTGTATACATTCAAATTAACAGAGGATAAAAAGACAATATTGTACATAAGTCGTACAATAATATGTGGACTAATTGCCATCAAAGAAAGGATTTTTAGTATTAAATACGTTTCCATTCGGCGCACTGATTGATGACTTCTTTAAACAAGTGTATGTCACTAAAGCACCACAATCTGCAACCCACAAAATCAAAATGTTACGCACTAAGATACTGCTAATAAGGAATGCTAATAGTTTTCATTCAATTCTTAGGTGGTCTGGTTGTCATAGTGATGAGAAAAGAGTACCTTGACTATGTGGAAGAATACAGAGATCGTCTAGAGCCTCTCATGGATCAGCTTGAAGCCGAGAGAAAATGGCAGAAAATCAGCAGAAAAATAGTGCCCAATTATTCCTTTAATAAGGAAGGAGTCGTGTATAAATTTAGAAGAGAATGACACAATATTTCTTTTTTCCTTCTAGAGCAAACAATTGCAAGCAAAATGATGGACTATTCTATAATGTTTTTTTATAAGTATTTACAATTTATGTCAATTTGTAATTTTAATTAAAATTTCTTCAATTTATAAGATGCTACCGTCTTTTTCAAGACATTCCAATATCTAGAGGGTAAGGGGTAGAGCCGAGTACCTCAAAATATTTGGGCCCTGGAATTTTCTCACCATACTTCAACACATACCATGGTATACTGCAATTCTATTAGGGACCAACAATTAAATGTTCTGGGGCATTCGCTTGGCATTTTATTAAAATTTTTATTTTCTTCTGTCAAGAGCTGAAACAATATTTTGCTCTTATTTATAGCAAAGTAGTGCCATATTACATGTACATCCTTTATATTATTTGAAATTTTTTAAAAAATTATCTTTAGATAAAACAATATAAAATATCTCAGCCTCAAAGAAAATCGCAACCACCCCCACCCTGCCCCCGAAAATTAAATTGTGAGTGTCAGTACCTTTTTTACTACGTTTATGTTAATTGTTGTATCAGTTCTAACAAAAGGTTATAACTAATGTGGGATGATTAAGTAAACACTATGTATGGCATGATCTGAAAAATATTGTGCTAACAGTATAAAACTTGTTGATAATAACAGTAAAATGTTGACACTGAAGTCTACAATTTACTAACTAAGCTACTGACAAAATAAACACTGAGAGTAGAATGCCTACACACGGCAACAAGATATTTATCAGAGATGTGTTGATTAAAAAAGATAATATTTTGTGAACGTTTTGTGAAATTATTTAAAATACAAACAGAAAATAACTGCTCTCCTGGAATTCTTTGGATTATTTGCAGTCATACAATAGAAGGGATGTACTTAACAAATTAACATATGCTAGTAAATAACTATTTTAAAAAATTATGTTTTGCATATTTTTATCAGAAATTTTTCTTATTTGTATATGGCTCAAATATTTTTCCCATTTTGGCACCACATTGACATATGTGTTAAACATGTGATGAAACTAACTTAAAAAAAATTATATTCAAAATTAGTCTGTGATAGATACATGTTTTGTTTTTTAAAAAATTTATTTTTTGAATTATTTTGTTATGTAAAATGAAATCATGCTGTTACTAACATTATATTCATAACATTATTACTTTGGAATTTCTGTACATTCTATACTGGCAAATTACCAAAGTACAATTAGAGTGAAAGGTACAGTGGTATGTACCACCAGAAAAGAGTACTGTGGCAAACCGGTAATACCGCACACCTCTTGTAAGGAATATAATATGGTTAGATTACTAGCAATCAAAATTTAATTTCACTATGAAAGAATGTATAATGGTGTTAAAATACACCCCAAAGCCCTTCTTTGATGAGAAAAGGTTTAGAGTAGATGCTAATTGACAGGGCTTCTATATAACATTTAGCAAGAACACTGAAAAATACCAAAAGTACAACATTTAAATTTTTTTGTGATGATTACATGTTAGTACTTTGCCATTTTCAAGAGTTAATGAAACTGATTAAAAGAAAAATGCAATTTTTTGAAATTCTGGAGATAACAATGCAGTTAAGATAAAGTATTGATAAGTACAAAAGAAATCACAATTTTTGGTGGATTCGGATGATGACAATGCATTTAAGATAAGATCATCCCTAACATTAAATAAATTTTTCGCAATAAGAAAAATTAGGAAATGTAATAGATATATGTAATAATCAAAACTAACCAATCTGACTATTCTTTGCTGATCAATGAAGGAACCTAAACCTTATAAAATATATCAATATATAACATTTTGATAAAAATATACTTATACTCAGATCTGATAATTATTTCATAAACCTGGTTTCACTAATGCTATTTGTGCCCTCAGAAGGAGAAAAACCCTGAACTAGACGAAAAGCTTAGGTAGTTCCACAAAATATTGTCAAGGATCTAGCAGAGTTATTAAGGACAAAACAGAACATTTGTAACAGTTTACATTTGGTGGTACAAATGGTATTACACTTGGTATATCTGTAATAATTTTACATGATTTCTAAGACAATACATTTTACTGTCAATTTTTCCAATCAATTGTAATTGTACAAGAATAGATGATAATATTAACATAATTATCTCAATTTTATATCAAGCTTTTCATACAAAGAAAGTTTGTGAAACTATAATAAATCCTAAAAAAATTAGCAAAATTTTAAACATAAGACAAAACAGAAAAACTCAATTTGAAAATATATTTTAAGAACTGACACACTATTGTGCTCGAATTTATATTATTCTGGTTGTAAAACTTTGTTTCATTGGAAATGCAAAAAGGTAAATACAATTTGATGTGACAAGACCAGTTTTTCAATTATTAAATATTATCCAAATATTACAAATTAATTTAAAAACATCATTTATGAGTATTCAGGTTAGATTTTATGTTATGATCAAACAAAACTAAAGCAAACAATAAAAATTTATCTGCAAGTAATTACAATGCAGTTTTGACATTCACAAACAGGATATGTAGAACTATTTGCACTGTGCAGAAACCACTTTTATTCTTTCAATTGCAATTATGCTGACCAAGGGGTCCCTGAGTGGCCAAGTGGTCTAAAGCGCTTTCCGTTACGGATCATTGCCATCTTACCTCAGTATGCGTGGGTTCAAGTCTAAGATTCGGCTAATGTAGTTATGTGAGAAAGCTTGCCAGTAGCTTCTCGTGGGTAGGTGGTTCTTTCCGTGGGTTTTCCCGGGTTCTTCCTCCACCAATAATACTGGCCGCCATGTATAGCCTATTGTGTGCTGAAAAATGGTTTTAAACCACACAAAAACAACAAAAAAAACTATGTTGACCAAGATCAATAAGGTTCTTTCTTACAAGTGCAAGTTATGCACAATGGAAACAAGACTTTATAACAGGCTGACAGATGAAGGAGGGAGAGCACCATCACAAAATACACTCTGCCACATGGCAGGCATAAAACGCTATCAATAGAATCTATTTTTCTATGACTGAGTCTGACCAAGTTGGACATGTAGGCATGAATTAATTTCATGATGATTTCATCACAAGTACATGTATTTAAATAGTCATGGGGTTTGAGAAATACAAGCAAACACAATGCAGATTTACTACCAGCGTGGATTTAATCCCCAGATCATAGTGGAAAGCGAGTGTCATGACATTAATGGTTCATAATGACTAATTCCAATAAAATAAGCAGCTATCAAGGGGTATTGAAAATATTCACCAATGAAAAATATTTAACGCAACCTTACTGCAAATTTTCAATGACTAGGACCTTGACCCCATGGTAAAATGGACAAGAAATCACGTCGAGGAATAAATTGCCTTTATGCCCAGAACGATGAGAATCTAACAAGAGTTTAGGAAATATCAAGCAATTAAAAACCAAAATCATCACAAACTTGTGATGACAGCAATGAAATTGTCTCCCTTTTCACTAAAGTGGACCTATTAAAACCCAGAGAAGTGGACCTATTAAAACCCAGAGAAATGACAGGATTTGTCATCAAAATATATATCCAAGAGAAAACTACTTCTTGGTAAAGAGACATTTACCATAATAAGTCAAAAGATATTAACATTTTTTCTCCAAGTGGATTTGCAAGGTGAAGAAAGGACTTTAAAGAATTTTGAGTTTGTAAGATATTTCTCACATATTTTGATTGAGTAATGTATTTAAAGGAGAAAGTTTCTGAGAGTAGAAAATGTAATATCATGGCTGAAACTGACAGAGAAAAAGGAAGTGAAAATATGAAATGTATTAAGATATCAATATATAGTGCAGTATGGTAAAACATCTGAGTTTAGTATTTCTGCAGTCCTAAGTTCAATCTTTGGTTCCGACACGTTCAAGGGAAAAGGTTTGTCCATCCAAGTTTGATGTTATTTTGTCTCTAAGGCTCTTCTGGTTCTTCAGCATCCTCTTCTTCAATGGGTACTAAATATAGTTGTGGCCATTTTTACAGATGCATACCAAATAAAATTTGTTATAACAGTTACTGGTAATTAGTGTAAATCCACAAATTTTGAAAACACGGCATGCATTAGGTATTATTTTTATTCAAAATAAATAACATATTACTTATTATAAATTATTTTAAATTAATGATCAATACAGCAAAATTGTTGTGAAACAAATTAAGAAAATTGCATTTTTATATAGATAACACAATGTATGCTGAGTCGAAAGTGTCTTATATTATAGAAGTGAATGAAATAAATGCAATAACAAAAAATAAAAGTCTTGTGGGTGGAGTTTTACAATGTGTCAAGACTTGATCAGGATAAAAATGCTGATCTAAGCAGCATAAGTAAAATCAATACATTTTACAAAATATGATTGAAATGTGTAGTATTCTAGGTAATTTGGATACATGAGTAATGAAGTACATGATTGGTTGATACATTTACTGTATCATCATTAGCTATAAAAAAAAAAAATGGTTATATACTGTTTATTTGCAATTAAATATTTGTTCATTTGTGTATAGTCAACATTTAAGACAACACTGATAACCTTATAAGACAGTGGTGAAAACCCAATGCTGATATAACCATACATTCAAAATAATATTGGATGTCGGATTGGCACCATTTTCAAGTGGGTCCAACTAGACATCATATGAAATCATTTACAATCATTCAAAGGTGACTTATTGATATTAAGATTTTCAAGATGGCCACTGAAGTGGTTATTGGATGTGTGAGTGAAGACACTTTCATTTAGAAACAGACATCCTAAGAAATCATCTGGTGAAAACCCCATGTTGATATCTTAGGAGGAGAGGCAATAGTAAGACTGCTCCTGTGATCACTTTCATTTGAGACCAACATGACTTCAAAAGAAATCATATTTCTCTAATTGATGTCGATTCATTCAGAAAGAGTAGCAATAACAAGATTTTAACGATGGCAGCTGTATGGTCATACTCTCTGTGTGTGTGTGTGTGTATGTGTAAAGTTTCATGGCAGTCCTCCAAGTAGTTTTTGGAAGATAAATGATAACAAACTTGTGCTGATGGACAATTGAATGATAGACAATGGATAACAGTCCATTCCATAACCTCTCCTGGTCTATGACAGGTCCCGATAAAAACTCTTAAAACTTGTGTCATTTATATAGTATTTAAATGTCGTTGCTCTTGTATGCTCTAATAATGTCTCTAATCGGGGCTCGGCACACTGGACATGTAGAATTACGATCCATTAGATTTCTCCCACAGGTGTAGCAAACGCACATATGACCACACTGGTAGAGAACAGAATCAGAGAAATTATCAAGGCAAATCAGACAGTGTGTGTCATTCACTGGTGTAGAACGAACTGGCTGATAACTTGTAGCTGCAGAGTTAAGTCCCCCTGTAAGCAAAACAATTCAGGACATGAGTATTAGTCAAGGTGATGATGATGATAACAATACTGATGAAACATCAACGATATAATTCATGTACATAAAGGGAGATAAACATATTCAGATGTATATAATTCATGTGACGTTTCATAGCTCCAATCATTACATGGTTCAGTTATAATATCCGATCTGCTGCATCATAGAAAAAAGAAGCAAAAAACATCGCTGTGACTCTGTGCTTACTGGTGTGAATCTTCGTGGCAGGGAGGGCATATACAGTAGTATGTTTTTATTTATTTCAGTGACAGGATTGTAAATAATAAAATCGTTTCGGGAATTTTACAATGAATACGTTTCAGATTAATAATGATCAGTGGCTAAAACAGGTTAATCAGGATCTTTCATGTGGAACTTTTAGAAGAAACACCAACCAGTCTGATTTATATTTTAATAGTGTTGAGAATAAGTAAAACAAAAAACAAATCGTTACATATGTGACTGTGGCAGAGTGGTTACAGTGACCGTACATTTTGACCAAGACTTTGTACCACAAAGATGATCTGTTTTTGAACTGTCAATGACATTTGGATTGCTTATTGTTTTGAGAAAAGAAATTCATGATTGATGCAGTGATATACTGTGTATAAACAGTTAAGTATAAAGCTTATGGAAACAAATCTATGTATGTGTGTATCTGGATTTTGAGGCACTTCAGTACAACACTGGCTATAGTGTGAAAATTAAAAGTCAAGTTCTATAATTGTAAATATCAAGAACTTTAAACACATTTATGAAGATAAACCCTTCCAAATAATGTAGAAAGTACTAAAAAAAAAAAAAAAAAGCAGAGATAGTGAAGCTCAGTAAAATGTGTTGAAAGATAAAAGGTAACAAATAAATATTCTTATAAAATGTAGAAAGCAATCTGTAGAAAATTATCAAACTACAGTTAGGTGAGACCGATAAGAATATATGCACAGCCTTGACAGCAAATACAGCGTTACACTGGCGAAACATTCTACAGACATAAACAGAATCACTTTCATTGCAAGATTTCATGTAAATAATGAGGTTTCCAACTGATGAAAACTTTGCAGTCAAGGAATAAATAAATACACAGAAAATAATACTGTTATCTTCAATTGACCATAATTTTATGTTTACTAGTGATTTCAGTTTGTTCCCTGGTTATGCACTGTATAAAATGATATCATTTTGCTTATCATCATCACTTAGAAAAATTGTACAATCAGTTTGCATGCAATTTAAGATAGAAAAAGAAAGACAGACCAAACCTGACTAACAACTCAAGAACAATTTATGATCCAAAAACTATAAACACCTTAATGCTGGAATATCGATGAAACGTTGGGCAATTATTTCATGAAACATAATTATATGTAAGCTTATTACAGTATGAAAGAGCTATATTACCCGAAGCAAGAGCCTGGGTCATTGCTGCAGCAACCTCCTGACGTATTGCCCTCTGAATGTCAAGTTGAAGGTCAAAGCTAACTTTCATCATGTTCTTCATCTCCTCTAGTTGCGCTTTCAGACTATGAATCTCTCGACTCATGTACAAGTTTGTCTGAAAATTTAAAGTGGAAATGTATCTCTCATTTACAAGTTTGTCTGAAAATTTAAAATAGAAAATATATATTGTCCATTGTACAAGTTTGTCTGAAAATTTAAAGTGGAAATGTATCTCTCATGTACATGATTGTCTTAAAATTTAAAATAGAAAATATATATTGTCCAGTGTACAAGTTTGTCTGAAAATTTAAAGTGGAAATGTATCTCTCATGTACAAGTTTGTCTGAAAATTAAAAGTGGAAATGTGTTTCTCATGTACCAGTTTGTCTGAAAATTTAAAGTGGAAATGTATCTCTCATGTACAAGTTTGTCTTAAAATTTAAAGTAGAAATGTATCTTTCATGTACAAGTTTGTCTGAAAATTTAAAGTGGAAATGTATCTCTCATGTACCAGTTTGTCTGAAAATTTAAAGTACAAATGTATCTCTCATGTACAAGTTTGACTGAAAATTTAAAATAGAAAGTATATATTATCCAGTGTACAAGTTTGTCTGAAAATTTAAAGTGGAAATGTATCTCTCATATACAAGTTTGTCTGAAAATTTAAAGTGGAAATGTATCTCTCATGTACCAGTTTGTCTGAAAATTTAAAGTGGAAATGTATCTCTCAGGTACAAGTTTGTCTGAAAATATAAGGCTGACTTGTATCTCTTGACTGTACAAATTTGTCTCAAAATTCAAGATGGGAATTGTATTTCTTGACCCATGTACAAACTGATCTCAAAATTCAAGGTTGAAAAGTAACTCATGAACCATGTACAAGTTTGTCTAATGATTCAAAATATAAATGTATATCTCTAATCATGTTCAAGTTTGTTTCAAAATTTAAAGAAGAAAAGTATCTCAACCAGCATACCAAATTGCAGATTACATAAAGGGTAAATATCCCTGTATCAACAGTTTCATTCATCATTCTGTGAACTCTCACCTGAGTGTATGGTACAGCTGCAGCACTTATGCTTGTCACAGAAATATTGTCCCAGTTCTCACCAAACTGATTCGAAACTGGCAATCCCAGGTTAGAAAAGTCATTATGAATGTGTGGTTGTGACTGAGGAATTGAACGGACAAACTCTTGTACTCTGCTTCCATCAGCTTGTGTAGAATGAACTCTTTGCTGGAAGAAGAAAACAATCATTCCATATAAATATTAATATGAAATACCAAGTATTGTAAAGTATTGACTTTGATATTCCAATACATCATCTTATTGACCAGTAACTCATTTTCAAGTACTCCAGAAATGTTTCAAGTACCAATATAGGTATCCAGGGCATCTTATTCACATGCATGCATCTTTCATGGTAAAATGTGGAAAATCCCATCTGATATATTCCACCTGCTTATTCAAAATAATAATTATAATGGTAAAAAATAAATAAATAAAATAATAAATAAATAAAATAAATACTTTATTTATTTACTGAGCATAACAAAGTATACCCACTACAATTATATTCCTTCAGGCCATCAACAATCGATGCTAATATAACAGTAAACAGATATTAATTTTAAGATGCATACAAAATGTATTAAAAGACGCAGTAAAAAGCATTCAAAGTATACTGAATTTTTTAGATGTCAGATAATGAATCGTTTATGCAACATAATCTTGTAAACATCATTGATATGCTTTCGTATTTACAAAATACACAAGAAAAATATTTAGATGAACCCATACAAACACTAGGAGATTTAGCAAAGTGTATATCTAAACTACACCTGAGAGGAAAAAGAAACTGCAATGATGATCATAAATAGCTATAATGATTAAAGTATATGCAATGCCAGATTAAAAAAACATCTTTGCTTAATACATATAATTAAAGGTGAATTCATAGATGAGATTATTTTGGTCAAAGTTTTTGTAAGGGGTAGAGGTCTAATCTCACCTTGGACAGCACATTTCAAGAGTTAGGTTTTGAAATCATGTATGTAACTTAGATTTTTTTGTCAAACATGTTGGCTTATTTTATACTTCTATAACCAAAATTACCAAACTCTTGTCATACTTGACTCTATCAGTAATTTAACATTTGCTATTAATTATTTTAATTTTTATAAGTGAATGACTCAGGAGACAGATGGCAAGCCTCAAGTACTCTTTTGTTCAAGTGCTCGAAAGTGCTCTTATTTGCAATCTGAGGATAGGTTTTCATTTATAGTGCTTTTCCCACATTTTATTCAACAGTAATCAATCAGTGGTAAAATACAAACGTTATAAAATAGTTAACATGTTGGACAAGAAAGAAGGTTTTCAGAAAGCTACAGAACCAATTCTATCAATATGATTGGTCCATTGTACCATATTATATGAGGGTCAATTCTCACAAGAAAATTTTCAGCGTCAGAATCTGATATATTGTTTACTGCAATTTGTAAACAGAAGTTATAGTGTTTTCAATGCAAGTCTCTGTCTTTTTCCAACCGACATAGTTTTAGTTTTGTCCTATTTCTGATATTTCTACACTAGTCCAAGGTCAGATGTTCATTAAAATGTGCGATTCTGACCAGGAGACACCAATGTACAGCTTAGACACTTACTGGTACATGTATTTGATAACAGTCCATTATAGCCACAAAATTTAAAATAGCCACATGACATAGGGTTGTTTTATTCCACATGGATTTACAAGTCATAAAACAGAATTCGATCAAGAAATAGTCTGTAAATATCGCCAAAATTAAACTTCAACAAACGGTTGCCCATGCTGGAGACAGATATGTCTGCAAATATTCCTTGATCTATTAGGTGACATCCAACCCACAAATTGTCCATCAACAAAGATCTGATGGGGTTAATGTACTGAGCAGTTCTACACTACCTCTCAATCATATATGGGCTATCTTGTAGTTCAGTCTCTATCTGAGAGACTGGTTTTGCCTGTTAAGTGTGGTGTCATGAACATAAATATCTATATAAGAATGCTAAATGAGAAGTGGAAGATGGTGTGTGTGTGTGTGTGTGTGTGTGTGTGTGTGTGTGTGTGTGTACCAAAATATTGAGCATAAAAGGCCTACTTTTATACCCCCAAAATATAATGGCATTTCCATCATTCATCTTTTTTAAAACAACAGATAAGAGATATGTAAAAAAAAAGATGTTTACATGAGTCTTTAGGTCTATAACCAGTAAATGGGTGTAAAAGATTACACTAAGCCATACAGCACCTTTGAAATATGCTTCTCAGTCATTTTGGTCAGTGTGCATCGGACAAAGGTCATTAATGATTCTAATTCAACCTTTTACGCGATTTCAGGCTCCTTCATTTTATCAGATGCAGGACTCGTCTGGGTGACCATGTTTTTTGTTTGTACTGAATGAATGCTTTAAAAACATCTTATTACCAATTTAATGAAACCTCAAGATAATTTCTTTCCCCAGCAAAATAATGGATATAATCAGTTTTTCTACATATCAAATCAAGATTTTTTGTAACATCATGAAATGGTTGGTTCCTGTGAGTGTGGAGTGTGATATCTTACCTGGACATGCAGCTCTAAATTCTGGCGGAACTCACTATCAAGGGATGATGTAACCAAACGTCTGTGAACTAACTCACTGATCTCTTGGACTAAATTCTCATGCTGAATGTCAGTGATGTCATTCCAGTTGATAATCTGCTCTTGATCCCTGTCATTAGCAGGCCTTGGAACTGTAACAACTGGACTCTCCTCCACTAATGCTACAAATACACAATGTACCTTCCAACATTCAAGCCAGTCAGGAGTTAGGAAGGGTTCTTAAGACACTTTGGTAGGTTTATGGTTGAAAGGGGGTGGTTGGAGCCAGGAGCTTGACATTAATGTTTATTTTTTTCTGGATCATACCCTGATTAAAATAAACATTATTGTGCAAAATCCACAATAAAATGTAAACTCTTTCCAATTTCAAACTCCTGGATGTGACTCTTTGTGAGCAAATGAAAATTGGTTGGTTGTTATTCATCAAAGTACAAAGAAAACTGATGTCTTTAAGGGTTGAAGGACACTGTAACCAGGACCATAAATGAATAATATAAACTGATAAAGGAATAATATAAACTGATAAATGAATAATATAAACTGATAAAGGAATAATATAAACTGATAAAGAAACAAAATAAACTGCTAAAGGAATAATATAAATAGCGAGTTATTATCATGTGCCTTTGTATGATCATAAGGAAAGACCAATATGCCTCTAACAAAAGGTAATCATAATTTTGTACATTTTTCTTTACTTTTAATTTTTACAAATGAATTTACAAAAAATTCAAAAAACATTTTTTATACAAAATATTTAATCAAATACCTTTTATGAAATCTTTTATTGAAACATGACAATATTGTATTGTCATAAGTATTACACACAAATTAAATAAACAGAGCTAACAATTCACATCAAATCGTTTCCTCTTAGGATTAAAATTTTACTTATTTCTTAGTATTACTTACATAGTCTGATTAACTTTTACAATGCCTAAAAGCCAACAGTGATAGATATATAAAAGTACCTATAGGGTTGGGCAATTTGGTAGTCCATGCACCTTAATTTACATTTGTAACCCAGTTATATGCATCAGCATGGGTTATAAACAATGTCAGCTTTAAGTTTCAAGCCAAATGAAAGTTTCCAATGTAAACTGCAAATTGCAAGTATCAGCAACAGGGTTCTCAAACAATCATCCCACCAACCTGTATTATGTGGCCCGCAAAATGATTGGCATCACAAGGTGTCATGAAAGATAACAAAGGTGGTATGGCCCATGGGCCATCAAAAATAACTTCATGCGGCCCTCAGGGTGGTTTTAGTTTGAGAACCCCTGCAGGGTAATTTTCCATTTACTACTGGAAATATATTTTCAGTGGTGGAATGGGTCTTAGGTGTCTATATCCAGTAATTTTAATTTTTTTATATCTTGTATTTCCCCCTCCACCTTACCTTGAAAATTGATTAACATGTACTTGATACATTGAATTTTGGCCTTTACATAGTACATGTATGTAACTAATGATGAAAGATATGCTAGTCAACAAGATATGGTTCTGATAATGCAAATGTTCCTTGTATTTGATAGTATGTCTCTTAATTCTCAAGACAGTTGCTCTGTTATTAACTGTTACACTAATATGCCTTATATTTTTTTCATCCACAGAGCCAACTTTATATTTTTACATATATATGTTTTAATACATGTATATATTTGTTTTTGTCAGTTTTAAATTCTTTCTTAATTTTCATTACAGTCCATTGTAATGTAATTTTATTCACTAGTGATGACATTTTTTTCAGAAAATTGGTTGACCTGATTGTTCTTTGGTAAACAAGTAATGTTGACCTAGATCCTGACTTTGATTTAAGTTTAGTGGCAACCATGAAATCAGATTTTTTGGGCGGGGGCTGTAAAATGATTGGTTGTTGTCAAGGTCAAGATGGGACTAGTAAATTAAGAAGTAAACAACTTTTTTGAATGAAATGATTGGTTCTCATCAGGATCATGTTAAGAGTACATGATATAAATGATCAAGTTACACCTGACCACCACCACCCTTCATGATTTCCAAATTTGGCAAATGTTTTGGAAACTGCATATTAGAATACAATATAATCTTTGTTTTAGTAAAATATTCTTAGTTTTGGACTTTTACATCTGATGTTAAATCATTTTCTTTTGATGTAACCAATTTTTTAATCCATGTTAACTTTTCTTTAGTTCACTTGGATTTTAAAGGATTTATTCATATTTCTGGAAATATTTAATGTGCTCATATGTAATTATTGGATAAAGTTTATCAAACCTTTTTTCGGATTCCCAACATCGGAGTGTTAAATATTGTGTAACTACATGGAATTGTACATAAGCACAAAACAGACTTCAGTATACATCATCATCTTCCATCTTGGATTTTCCAACAGGATTCGAACTTGAATCTATTAGAACATTTCATCACTAGGACTTTTGTAATTTAATTTGTGCATTATGTTTGGAAATTTTTGGATTTGATTCTTAAAACTAAGTTTTTCCCCCATTTTTTACAATCTTTTCCCAGGGAAATAAATTATTTGTTAAATTTTACAAAGTATGATGTTTTCACTTTTTCTGTGTTACTGTTTATTAGAGCCTAAACTCTAACCAATATAATGATAGTTGCAAACAAATGACAAAAAAAAAATCTTATCAAGTTTCACACAGAAACTATAATTTTTCTATTAGTCATTTATTTTTGAATAATTCTGTAAATCATAGTATATTCCCTTTTCCTTGTGATTCAATTGAGATCAATTCTTTTTAAAACTTCACATTTGCCGAGTGTCCCACAATGTTTAAAGTGCAGAGTGCACATGTAGTGAAGTACATAGGCTTAGCAAGAATAAAGAAAAAAAATGAAAATAATAAATATAGATTTATTCTTAAGCTATAAAATATTTTATTTTATTTGCTGTGAGACATGAGAAAAGCAATGTTTTTAAAAAGTCTATATGCCAATTGTAATGCCTAATTAAATATGCGAATTCACATTACAGAGATCTTCCTGGAAAATTCATTTGATTTTTATCCAAGTGTGCTTTAAATGGCAGCTAGTGGATACAATTAGCAACAAAAACAATGAAAACTTGCTGATACATTGCCAAAAGGTATTAAAAATCTCCCAATACTTTCTCATATCAGAGAATTATTTTGAAGGAGACTATAGTTTACAAGTGTTTTGTGATGCCTCCATTAATATTACCTTTTATTGGACACATACTGATTTTTTTATGTGAAAACAATACTCATGTATGGATGCTTAAAAGTTTAAGATTGTATTTCAGATTTGAAATTTTGCAATTTGCAAGGATTTTTTAAAAATATCTATGGTGAGTGATATTACTTTCTCTTGATGAATGCACTTTACTAAATCTTCTTGTAACCATCAAGATTCGACCTATTTCAAAAGTAGATTGTAATACTGGAAAACACACAGCACTTTAATATGAATCTGTTTGCCCAAGACTCTTATATTTGCTTCTTGTGATTTATTAGCAATTATTCCCCTTCTAAAAAATATTGGCACTCAACATTAAGAGGTTAGTGTTAGGACTGGTCAGCCTGATGTCAGGATAATGTGACAGGGTGGGATATCATGCTACAAGTCTGTGGCATGATGCCCCAGTGCTAGACATCACTATAAACTGCCTCACTGCAGACATTGTAGCGATATGACTGAAAAATTGTTAAAGCTACATTAAAATTCCTAGTCAAACAAACAAACAAGTCCCTCAAAGGGACTCTTGTTCAGACTATAGGCCAAGAGTCCAGGAACGATTTCCTCAGTCCTTTTTATTCTTTTTAACTTCTTGATACTGAAACCATCTAAGATATTCTTTAGAAAAAGCCATATAATATTAAAAAAATGTCATAGCATAAAGAAATAGGTAAAATTTGTAGTTTTTTAGAACAGACAATTGAAAATCGCATTACTTTTTCAAAAGCAAAACAAACCTCCACAATTCTTTCACCTTAATTTATCTGAATTTTTTAATAAAATTTGATTTGCAATATAAATTGTAATTTCCATTGTATTTCAAAAGCATTATTCTAATTAAGGTGGTAAGGAAAAATGATTTTACTATTGCAATTATTTAAATCATATTACAAGGAAGAAAGGTGAAAAATAAAATGTATAACGCTTACGAATTCTCTCCACACTTTCAAATACTGTGTTATTCCTCTGCAGTGATGATGAGCTTGACTGACTCTGCTGATCAATTTCTCTCTGCTCATTTTGAGAAGCTAGAAGCGTGTCTGCCACTGGTGGTGGGACTGGTAGAGTGGAAGCTCTTGTAGTGTGCTGGTTAATAGATCGTGTTGTGGGCAAACTACCACGAATAATATTTTCCAGATGTCGACGGAACTGTGCTGTCTGAAGAATACCCGATACTCTTTGTTGCTGTGATAAGCCCTGAATCTCAATCACAATTGCTTCTGGACGGTGCTCCTCAACATTGGGGGAATTTAATGGAACATTTTCTTTTCCTGTAGCCTCCGCATTTGCTCTTGCTTCTAAGCGCTTGTGCAGAAATTGTCCAATATTTTCTCTGTGATTTTGACCTGTGACTGGTTTATCACCATGCTGGAGTCTGCGTAGTTCAAATAGTGTGTCACTGAAAAGAACAATTTGTAATTTTATTAGACGTTATTTTGACTCTGAAGCAAAACTTTTACGATGATAAGGAAGAAGAAAAAAAATATCTACACATAATGTCATGTCAGGAAAAAGTCTGAAAACAACTTATTGGTCTCAGATACAATTTTTAAAAAACTTGTATTTTGTGTTAGGTAGAGAATTTCCTGGTCCCAATACCTGAATCTTTGTCTAAAAGACTCAGATGCGTTCAAACTGATATTTGGTATTTGGAAATCTTTTGATGAATACGAGTAATGGCCTACTCAAATAATAATAATAATAATAATAATAATAATAATAATAATAATAATAACAACAACAACAACAATTATTATTATTATTATTATTATTGTTATTGATTGCATCAATACTGGTAAATTACTCAATCAGGAGAGAAGTTTTTGTTTTACAAGGCGTTGACCTATGTGAAAACTTCCATATATTATCGTTTGATGTGATCATCATCCGACATACGTTCGAGCTCTCTGCAAAAATCTATCCATTCCTGTGTCTGCTGATTCCATCTCCGTGTTATCCGCTGTCGATGAACTCGAACTTTCTGTAGATTTTTCTGACCCAAATGAAATCTCTCCTCCTTCTGCCATCGTAGATATAAGATCCAAGCTTAAGTTACACCTTTGCTTTAATATGGTCACCAAAATACCAACATAACATTAAGTAATTTTCTATTTTTAGGTATGATACTGGGTATGATGAGTCAACATTACTTAGTTACAACCCGTACTATAAATAGAACATTTGTTTTTGGATCGAAAGGGCGCATTAAAAAATAAGTTTATTTGGAAATAGTGTAATTTGTTGATATATAACGCATATTTGTTCGGCAAAGCATTTACAACACAAAATTTTTGCCACCAACTTTTTTCTGTTAAGCATAGCTGACAATGTCACTGCATATCCAGAGTAAACGTTACCTTTCGATATCCGGTGACCCAGATTGGAAAACAGCTCAACGAGAAAAAAAACTTGTGGCGGTAAATTAGGATTCATTCAGTTGTGAAAAATGAGCCAGACAGAAACTTTGGACGATCTTTTTGAACAAATTATTCAAACAGAAAGAAGGGCGCAAGAAAGGAAGAATTTCCTGCAAGAGAGTAAAATAGCAAGCCTATTATCATTTTGCCAGCATTACAGACATGTAACTTATATACAGATTCACAAATACATTCGTAACAAATACAGCGAGCTTGTTACGTGACATTCATCGCACACGCAAAAATTAACATCCTGTTCTGCGTAATTTCATTCTCGTTTGAATATAGTAATTCCCCCATTTATAAGGATAGGTTATCCAACATCGCGTATGTTTCGGGATCAAAACAGACTTTGTGAAACTATTCATCAGCCTCGAATTTCTCAAATATTCCTTCCAATGTCGTTGCAATAATTATTTTTATTATTATTATTATTATTATTATTATTATTATTATTATTATTATTATCTTTTGGGTGATATTGTTAAAGCAAATGGAAATTGTACGGTACCGATCTTATATTATATTTTCATTAAATTGTTTGATCGTGGATTCTTTCCGATATATTGGGACTCCTGATATTACTTGCACCCATTCACAAAAAGGCTAATATAAATATGCCTGGGCTAATATAAATATGCCTGAGAATTATAGATGATTCGCCTTTTACCAGTCCTCAGTACAATATTTGCTTCAATTTAAAATGAAAGACAAGCCAGCTGGATCAAAGAAAGCGATATTTTAGGCGAAGAACAAACTGGTATTAGAAGTGCATGTTTCACTGTATATAATATATTTATCCGAATCATATTGATATGTAATTACTTGAGGAAACAAAGGTATTGACTGGAGCCTGCTTTATCATAAATTAGTACATGATACTATTAGCAGTAAATGTTAATGATATTAAAAACCATATACACAGCTTTCCAAGACACGTTCTTGGCCAGAATAACGGTGTAACATTATAATTTGCTAAGTTATTCATACTGTTGTATGCAGATGACTTGCTTGCCTTTTTCAAAACTGCTGTTCAGCTTGAAAGAAATTCTAAATAAACCAAGACCACTGCAACATCAGAATAAATCTGGAAGAAGAAAAAAATGCTATTATTGTAGTCTTTCGAAAAGCGGCATATTTGAGAAGACATGAAAGTTAGCATATTGGTGATTGCTTGATAGAGACAGCCATATCTTGATTGTGTATTTTATTCTAGAAATGCACGTGTCGAAAGCACTAGCAGAACAAAATGGCAATGTCACTGTATAGTTGGAACGCTAAAAAGACTTAGTTCGTTTTGTGAACTGTGTACAAAAACTCTATTCCAAACATTTGATACTATATCACCAACTTTGAATTATCGATCGGAAATGTGGTGTTCTTCCAAACCAAATGATATTGAAGCTGTACATACGTCATTTTGTAAATATATCACTGTTATTACAAATTGCATTCATCTATTATGAGTTAGGTAGAATGATTATGTAAGAAGTAATATATAGAAGAATTCTTGAGTACTGGTTCAAATTATTGAAGATGACTAAATAACCGAAACAAAGATAAAACCTACAACTGACATGGGGCGAACACTGTTTTCATACGGAATGGGAGCAGTTTGGATTAATCAAAAGATGGGGGCTGAGAAACTATTTTCCATTATGTTCAAAAAGGTAGTAAATATGTTTTTCAACAAGAACAAAATGGAGAGTTAAATTCAATGGATAACATAAGCAAAAACGATCTGAGTTGTCAACATTGTATAGCTCAGCACTGTTCAACCTTTTTGACACCATGTATTACTGAACATTATTTCTTGAAGTCGAGGGCCGCAACAGAAAATTTAAAAGCAACTACCATAAGTATTCACAAATGTTTACCTGGTTAAGAAGATATACTATGGAATTATGCCGTGGACCTTTTTTTTTTTAAACATAAATGCGCAAAATATTGCTCGAGTTCTGGCGGACCATTTAAAATCAGCCTGCGGGTTCGACTTTAGCCTGTTTGAACTCTTAACACAGTGTTTGCATTCTATGCGTGTTCAGACATGGAACCCTTCCTATAATTATGAATATAAGTACGTGTATGTGGCAATGACTGAGAATTATATCAGTCATCTTTGGTTCTGAATTAAAATATCTTACTGATATACAGGACGACAAGACTCCAATGCCCTCACTACGCAACACGGACGTCAATTTTTATAAGAAAATCTAAAACGAATCTCATTTGCCTCCAGCTCCCAATTATATATGGTCGAGACATTAATTTGTCGTATCCTCTTTTCTCCCCTTTCACACCTTCATTGCTGCTTGAATTTCATCTTCCATCATCGATCACAACAACTTATTCAACATTTTAATGAGTTATTATCCTTTTGAACTATTTCCTTCTCGGATGCATCTCCGTTGTTCTATCCACGTCCCGGAGTGCGACACATACTCCAAGTGATTTAAGGTCCCATTTTACCTGCCTATTATCCTCTGGCTCATTTTCTTTTGGGTTGACAAGTCAATGATAAATAAAAGACTGGCGAACACCCCCTATTATATGCCTCGGGCAAGTACAGAAAACATCCCTCAAATTCGGTAAACGAATGAAGAACAAAAACGTCCTCATAGAAAACGTAAAGATCGTCAGAGAGAAAGTGAAAGGACATGTCAGCAGAATTTTCTTTGGGGAAAAAAAAAGAATCAATACAATTTTCTTCAAAATTAACTGTTTTTTAAATTAAAAAAGATGTAAATCGCTCAAAAAGTAAATATAGAAAGGAGGATTAGGTCTAGACCATTATTTATCAAGTACAGCTTGCAAATACAGTTGCGGGTAATACTAAACTTCCAATGAGCTAGTAAAAGGTAATTTTGTTCTCGATGAACACTACGTTTCTGCGCTAACTAAAAGAGATATCCATAATATTGACACAATTACTGCCCGCCCGGTGGCCTAAGTGATTACCTCTTATGCGGGAGGTAGCTGGTTCAAACCCTGGCCGAGTCATATTAAAGACGTATACAAAAAATACTAGCAGCTGCATCAGCAATAAGACATTATTGTTAGGACTGGTCAACCTCGTGGTAGAATAATATAACTGGGTGGAATATCATGCTACATGTGTGCGGCATGATGCCCCAGTGCTAGACATCACTATTAATTCTCACACTGCAGACATCGTAGCGATATATCTTAAAAATTGTT
The DNA here is from genome assembly GCA_030141615.1 of Unio pictorum. Classification (NCBI taxonomy): domain Eukaryota; kingdom Metazoa; phylum Mollusca; class Bivalvia; order Unionida; family Unionidae; genus Unio; species Unio pictorum. The sequence goes on from JARLTB010000122.1 coordinate 7,880,743, forward strand.
TAAGCTAGGTTCCAAAATCCAAATATCTCTCTCTCTCTCTCTCTCTCTCTCTCTCTTTCTCTCTCTCTCTCACACACACACACACACACACACACACACACAGTCGCTATATAATTTTTCATCGTTTCTAGATAAATAGCATCCACAACAAGCCAATAGATGTTCAGATGGGAACCCAAGATGAAGTAAATACACTTATTGTCCACACACTATCGAATCTGATCAGTCTAATCTCACATCATTTATTAGAGTGGATACGCCATTTCCTCTTATAAAGTTGTCGATGTCATCTTTCATCGGAGATGATCGATGGGAATAAAAATATTGCATAAAGCTCAAAAGCCTTTTGGTTTTCGACGAAGACGTTTGTCTTTAGAACTCATCATATGATTCCAAGAAGCGGTGTTCGTTCTGTGGATCAGAAGGTAATGAACTCACCCTGTGTTCATTTTTACCTCTATGAGTTCACACTTTACTTTTTATTTTAAAATATGTATCAAGTTAGTCGATCAAAAGTATTAAAAGTAGAAAACGTCGATGTGTTTCGTCTCCATAGAACTCGATGGTTTTGTCGTTAGGTCACTTAGTCTTTATATTTCTCTTTCAAGAACATCTCTTCTCTGATGACTGTCCATACTTCTTGAAGATATTTGTATTCTTGACTCATCTTCAAATATTCATCGTGTTCCATTTGACTAGGGTGATCGATTAAACAAGCCAATGTTGTTCTTTAATAAGGGGTGTGATACTCTTTCAGCAAAAGATTAAACTAGGTGTTATTTCTATTCATCGTGACCTCATGACTGCATTTTATTTATCTTCTCCACCTAATGTCGTATATCGTACACACCATCTTCACCTCCATGGCTTCATGTTCCATATTTTAATAGTACATAATCACTTCTCTCAGCCCATTGATTTCTAGAGAATTATTAAATTCTGAAAATCATGTTCACTGTGTTCACGAGGGGTAGTGTGATCCGGTGGAAATGTTGTTCGTGGATGCCTTATTCTGACATTAAATCTCCTTTCTTCTTGTTGTTGAAAACATATTTGTTATTCTTCCTTGCGTAATGAAAGTCTTTCATTCTTACTCCAATTTATTTTAAAAGCATCATAAACTGGTAATGATAGAGGAGATACAGGTGATACAGACAAAAATAGACAAATATTCTTGCGAAAAAGATAAGAAAAGGCACAAAAGACAAGTTGAAGTCATTATCTTGCAGACAAGATCTCACTACAGCAGGAGTAATCATGCTACTCAGAGTGTAAGAAGTATCCATTGCAGGTGCATCCCAACACAGTGTCTTCATTTCAGCCATGTTTACTGTACTTTTGCAATGGCAAATCGTAGGAATGTTAGCTTATAGAGGAAGATTCATATTATCTGTAATACCTTTGAGTTATGGATGATTCCTGTCAGGATCACGTCATTGAAAGCATGTTATGGAAAGATAAATGTCCCGCCACTGTGTTCTAGTCCCCTTTTTAAAATCTATGTTTCTTTGACATATTGAGTGCTCCATTCCTTGAAAGTACTCTCTCTCTCTCTCTCTCTCTCTCTCTCTCTCTCTCTCTCTCTCTCTCTCATTTTCTTTTTTAAAAAAAGTATAGTCATCATCATTTACAGTTCATATGCTTTTCCCATTTTTCAGTACGAAACAAACTTCAGGTGGAGCAAAAAGGTTTGACTGAAAAGTACGAAGAAGGGAGGAGCTTACAAGGACAAACAGATGAATTAGTATGTGCTTCATCTTCTTATCAGAATTTAATGTGTACTTACTTTTTTGTTTTCTTGTCTTTCTCATTTTGTGCCAGAAGGGTGAGGATTTAGAGTGGGGGGAAGGGTAGTCCGATAGTGCCAGCAATAGCGTTAGAAGATAAGATGTGATACTTTGAGCTCTCCTGCCCCCTCCCCCACTCCGGATAAATGGAAATGGTTCCGATCTGACATATAATATGACCATCTTGAAAATGTTTAACAAAAACCTACATATGATGAATGAAACTATTTTTATTTTTTAAAAAAATATAGCAATTCTTCAGCTGAGGTACGATTAAACATATCTAAATGAAAAGAACATCCAATATGGCCTTAACTGTGGCCATCTTGAAAATCTTATCGCTACTATTCCTAGACTGATGGTCGTATCGACATAAGTTTGTCAGTAACAAATTTATAATGACATACTGGTAGCATTAAATAGTTTCATTGAATTGGCTGTGGAGTAAATGTTCAATGAGGATACGTCTATCATTAGAGTAGCACCCGTCTAAGCAACCACCATAATAATGGAGGGGTTTTGGTGGAGTATTGTCGGCGTCTTGGGTCCAGTCAGGACCTAAAATTATATATATATATATATATATATATATATATATATATATATATATATATATATATATATATATATATATATATATATATATATATGGTCCGTAAGGAGCCTAAAAAACCTAAAAAAGCCTAAGATTTTATTTTAGCCTAAAAAACCTTTAAAAAAGCCTATTTTTTTTAATAAGAAACCTTATAAATTAAAAGAAAACCTTAAAATTCTTCAACATGAGTCAGAAGGAAAAAGGTAAAATTAAAGTTTCTATAAGAAAAAGTCGGCACTGCACGATCGAGGAGAAAAAGCGTAACCTGCACCTGAAATCAACTACAGCAGTCGTACATCTGGTTTGTCAGTAACTTGCACATCCGGTATATCCTGACTTCGACTTGAAGAAAATCTTGACTGTGAGTATAACTATACATTATCTATTTTTTTCTCTGTCTGAGCTATAGCTTCAAAAATAATTTTTAATTTTGCAGAAATTACATTGAATTTGAAGCCGGTCAGACTAAGTGGTTAAAAGTGTTTTTAAAGGGAAACAACTGCATCATAACTGTAACAATAAGCTTACTTCCCCTAATTTCTAATTTTACAATTTATATATAATTAGTCAAGATGTTTACCTTTTATTACTTTTATATGGTGGGATCCATATAAATTAATAATGCATGAAAAAGCTAGAATTAAATTACAATAAATAATATTTAATATGATACATAATTAATTTCTTTTTTTTTTCTTCTTTACTAGCGTCAACAGCCTGATTCAGGAAAAGTACCGTCACCACAAACTCGGAATTCTCAGCCATCCTGTTCATTGGTGTATACTACCTCAGCATCTATGCATGATCATGTAGCAAAAGAAAACACATTGCAAGCAGAAATTATTTGGACATTGTAGACAATAGATAGACACTGCATCTTTTCATCAAATTCCAGAATAACAAAAGTATTACAGTCCATGTTTCCAGATAGTGCCAAAAAAAAAATCTGCATTAATTTATGATATAGAAACAATGAATAGTTTAGCTGATGACTATGCATTAAAAGCAGAGCATCAGCGGAACCTTACTTTCATCGGCACATCAAATAGCTTAAGAACATCTCTGAAAAAAAACCTGGAAGATCAGTTGAAGCTGGACAAGCAGATCGATGATAAGCTTTTAGCATTGAAATATATGTGAATTTTGCATGACACTTTGTGCCATGTACATTGCTCTACTTTTGTGAATATATGATTTAATCTTTCAATTCTTGTTCATTAAGTTCATTTAGATCTTACCTTGCTATGGATGTGGAAAAGAAATTCCAAGTTATATTATTAAAACTAATGTAAAATTGATGAGTATGCTATTATTTGTGTGTGTGAAAGCCTGAAAACTGCAATTCTTTAACCTAAAATTTTTTCACAAAGGCCTTAAAAAACCCTAAATAAAAGCCTAAATTTTGTAGATCAGGATTTTCTACTAACCCTGTGTGTGTGTGTGTATATATATATATATATATATATATATATATATATATATATATATATATATATATATATATATATATATATATAAACTTTTACGGGGGAGGGGGCTCATAATCAATGTTTTCGTAGTGTGTGTGTGTGTGTTGGACTTCTAACTACGCTGCTGACTTCAATACTTGATCTTAATCTTTCTGCCTTTTTGTTGTAGTGTAAATAATGCATAGTTTTATTTTTTATGCATAATGTGATAGACAAGTACTGGATTAAGTTTCAGCTTTCAATGCTTGTGAGCAGCTATCAACTTTCTTGTAGATCTGCTTGCATGACTTATCCAACATTTTCATCATAAATTTTAATGTCGACAATCGGTCCTTCATGGTGTTTTCTTTCTTCAAATAAATTATGAGAGTTATATAAATCTCTCAGATTTTATTGAGTTATAGACTTCAAATAGTTGAAAAATACGTGTTTGATGGCTTTTCACACGTTTTGTGGAGAAAAGGGGAGAGGGGTGGGGGAAGGTCAATCATTGATAAATCGTTGATGGTTCAGCCTTGCTGTACAAAGGGTCTTTACTGAAACGGTTTCTCCTCGATCTGAAAATCTCCATTATTTGAACATGTATAGATATATTTCAATGGTTATGGAAATTTATTTTGATAAAAAGCTGATGAAAGAATACATACTAAACCCAGACAATAGCCATAAAGTTAATAATGCTGCTCTAGTAGATCATATAGGATATAAATCTAGTTTTCGCTACTCGTTCTGAACTAATAATGTTCGTATCGACATTACTTTTGATGCAAAGACTTCTTATTCTGCTTTGCTGGTCTTAAATTAAAGTGGTTCCACTGGATGCCGTCTATAATCTCTTTTAATGACTGCTTTTCCTAATGTAATGGTCTGAGAAAGTATCACTCGGAAATTCAATATGGCTTATATGCAGAGGCCTCGTGAAAATAATAATTAAAACTTTCAGTGATGGATGGTCATACATGAAAATGGTGCCGATCTGCATGATCTCTGCATGGTTGCTCACGGCGGCCAACTTGAAGTTCTTATTTTTATTCTTCTCGTTAACACATGGCGATACCAACTTTCGGGATAGCACTTAAAGATTTATTAGTATGGGTAGCTGATCCTAAATGATAATAAAGCTGATATGACACCCAGTATGACTGGCATAGAGGCAACCCGAAAAATCGGATAGTCATATCATAATGGTGTTTGACTAATATACTTGATATTGTGGCTGCCACATTGGCAGTTTGATTATAATCATTTAATTTAAAACAAACTACATAGGAAGTCTGTTGCTTAATGTTATAAAGCGCTTAGAGCTTCTAAATATTAGGCGCTATACAAAATACTCATTATTATTATTATAATTATTATTATTATTATCATCGTCATTATTATTATTATTATTATTATTATTATTATTATTATTATTATTATTATTATTGTTATTATAATTTCCTCCCGAACAGACAATGATATGGCATATTAATATATCGTTTTAGTAACAACTCCTTTCATTAACACACTATAAACTATATGTCAATTTTATCTACCTTAGTGTAAAGCGGATTTGAAAACGGAATCTAACTAACATGGGGTCAAGTCAAAGGCCACAGCTTGCTTCTTGTACTTGAATGAGAGTATGAACACAGTAACTTGTAATGACAGTATGACCATATTGAATTGTAATGAGAGCCAATGAATACAGTGACATGTAATGAGAGTATGAATACAGTGACTTGTAATGAGAGTATGAATACAGTGACTTGTAATGAGAGCATGACCACATTAATTAGTAATGAGTATATGAACACATGGATGTGTAATGAGAGTATGCAGACAAAGGCTTTTAATGAGAGTATGAATACAGTGACTTGTAGTATGACTACAGTGATTTGTAATGAGAATATGAACACATTGACGTTTAATGAGAGTACGCACACTATGGATTGTAATGAGAGTATGAATATAGTGATTTGTAATGAGAGTACGCACACTATGGCTTGTAATGAGAGTGTGAATACAGTGACTTGTAATGAGAATATGAATACAGTGACTTGTAATGAGAGTACGCATGCTATGGCTTGTAATGAGAGTATGAATACAGTGACTTGTAATGAGAATATGAATACAGTGACTTGTAATGAGAGTATGAATACAGTGATTTGTAATGAGAATATGAAAACATTGACGTTTAATGAGAGTACGCACACTATGGCTTGTAATGAGAGTATGAACACAGGGACTTGTAATGTAGAGTATGAACACAGGAACTTGTAATGTTAGTATGAATACAGTGACATGTACACAAGTAATTTCTGGACATCCTTTTAGTTAGTTCCATTTCAAAGAACCAGCTGATAGTCAACACTCCGACATTCATTTTAAGGTCAAAGGTTTTGATATCTTGATTGTAAGGTCAAAGATTTTGCGTTTTGTGGCGAGCTTTCGGTATGATAACAAAAACATACCTACAGTAATGCCACGTGTTTAAAATCATATTTATTTCCGCAATTTTATGTTTTCTTGCATTGTTCATATACAATGCCTATCATTTCTTAGTTCTGGGGTTATTCGATCGGAAAATGTATTCTCTCTCATACTGTGATCGAGATTTTTCTTCTCATAGATTCATGTACTTTACAATGTTATGTTTTATAATTACCAAGCTATTCAATGTCGAAAAACTCTCATTGTGAGCTTTATCTATTCCATTGCACTGGTCAAAGGGTATGACGTCATTAATCGATGTCGCACTTAGTAACACCCATCTTCAGAATACCAGGTCAGCATGGAGTCTGGCAGTGCCGTTAGTGATCAAAATTTATAAGACAAAATAGTTGCCATCATACAGTGGGAAGAAATTAGAAACATACCTGCAAATAAAACAAAATGTTGCATTTCAGGTCCAGAAATTAATTGAAGAAGAAACGAAGCTTAAATGGTTTTCTAATAAGGAAAAAATTTTGGAAGAGCAACTTCATAAACTTGCAGAGGAAAAAGAATCACTACAAGAACAACTGGTGAGTAATGTTTTGCATTTCATGCATGTTTTTTCTTCTTCGTGTTTTACATTTGTATGGTTGACCATTAAGCCCTTTCTAAACCGAATATTAGTACTTCGCGCGTTGCAATACAAAACGCAAATCAAACACCCAATACAAAAAATATTCCTATCTCAAATTACACAACAGGTATATCCAAACTTATCCAAAAGCATTCCCATTGTTACGAACCTGAGTAGGAGACATTATACGAGACTTAACTGTCATAAAGTATAATGAATAATTTTCATTATGACGTCTGATCCTAGAGACGGGCTAATTACTCGGGTTGAGAAATATTTTACCGACTCCGACCGACCCCCCCCCCACTAAAGTATCATATGTGTGTGTGTGTGTGTGTTCGACCATCAGTTTATCCGTTAATCCACATATCTATATGATTTCTAACTTGCTCACTGTATATCAGTCTCTGTATCAGTCTGTACTCAGATATGACAGATTTTATAGCTGAAAATAATTTACAAGATTTTAATAACTAATAATTGTTTAACTGTGTAACAACTAATAATAGTTAAGATCTTAAGAAGTGTCTCTCCCTCCTACCTGTTAGAACAAACATATGAAGACTACACGTTATGTCGGTCTAATATATAATTTATTAGCACAATGAGGAGGAAAAAGCTATGAGAGAGACAATGAACATCTGCAATGACCTGTCCGAATTTATAGTGAACTACGGATTGATTAGTAACGGAAGCCAATTTCGCGAAGAGCTGGCCAGAAAACATCTGGAGGAACTCAAGAAACAAGAGGATACACTTTCAAATGGTACAAATGTGGATGCGATTGTTTTATGAATATTCAATATATGTAGGCTTTGATACAAGCACACTCCATAGTTCCAGGTTCTTTTGTTTTACTGAGAGGGTGAGTTAAACAAAAGCAATATTTCGTTTCATTTATTTTTCACTTATTGTTATGTAGTACCTTGGGATTTTTGCATCATTACACAAATATTCTTCTAGTGATCAGATTTGTGAAATATTATATTGGATACATGTCATCATTTGTGTATTGATAGGTCTTCGTTACAGCACAGGCATCTGACATTTTATCAATAATGTCTGACAACATAAATTATCCTTATCAATAATATGGACTCCTGTGGTTACAGTGCTATAAATAAAATATCTGAATATGAAAATGTAAGTGTGTATAAGAGCTTCTCTTATTTCTATGTTTAATTTCTAACTGGTGTCATGTGATCGGTAAGGACGCCGAAGGAAATAAGTGAATGAGTATGAATTTTTTTCCCCCCGTAGATGTAGAGAAGTATATTACCTGCAAGTCACGTGTTGATGAACTCAGGGGAGAAAAGTTGGCAATGACTGAGAAGTTACGCACCCTAACAGTAGCAATCAATGGTAAAACTTGTAATGAAATTTCATCTCCTTATTTTATTGTCTAACTGTCATCTTGTGTTTCATTTTAACTGTATACTAACATCATAATACTAATGTTAATAATGTAGGTGAACCGGGTGATGATGTTTTGAAGATGCATATATTCCAATTGCAGCTGCATATTCTATGCATACTCAGGTCATGTATATTCACTAGTCCTACCTGTAAGACATAGCACATGCTGATTTTGTTTAAGTGTTAAAAACGCCCAAAACATAAATATCAGCGTCGGATCTTATATGTAGGACTAGTCTATTCACAGGTTTATGAAGCTTATTTGGAGAAGAAAAAAACAATTTGAGAGATAATGCAAAAAAATAACATAAAATTTATTTTCAACCATTGATAATTTTCGATAATATTGATATCCATCAAAATTAAGCGAAACAAAAGTTGTTGTTTTGATTTAATTGTTTTTGTTCTCTTCGCCTCATTAGACACATATTTGTTGAACTAATACAGCTAAAATGGATAGCTTGTGTACTATTTTATACAAGGTTACATTTGTATCTGCTCAGTGTAGTTGTTAAAAATATATTTGTGACAATTATTTGACGCTAATCAAAAGAATAAGCAGGAGGAATAAATAAGAAACAATGTGTGCTAGTTATTAGAAATCGTAACATTTATAGTAAAAATGTATAAATATGTGCTAATTGTTTGAAATGGCGCATTGATGTTTTATGTCAGTTATTCGTCTCCTGATTGACTCAGTTATGTAACTGGTTAAACTGTATGGTGACCCACAAGCAGTGAAGGTGACAGTCAAAGAAAAATTTAGAAGACCAACTTCTTTTATAAAGACTCATTATCGCGAACTTACATAAATAGTTTTTATAATGAATCAGGAGGCGACTCTGAAAACAATGAGGCAGGGTTATAAATAAGTAAACTTTTACAAAGTCGCTCATCATATTATACTATAATTTTTTTTTTTACGATTTGTAAACAGTTATTGTTGCGTAAAAACTTTCGTCAGATACAGCCTGAGAAATAACTATAATTACATTATTCCTCTCTGCGGTCTCCTAATTTCAGCCACTCCCTATTTCCGTCAATAGCCAATGTATGGAATGACCTACCTCAAGCCGTATGTACCTATCTTGTTTTAATTTCGTTTTCTTTATATCTAAAAAAATCTTTCTTTTCTTGTACAATATTCTTCACAGAAGCAATATCTGAGTTAGATAGCGAAAGAGAAGCTACAAGAACTGCAGAAAGGCAGAGGGATGCAGTGGCCGATATACAGTCTGATAAGCAATTCATCAGGCAAGTGTGATATAATTCTTTTCAACGATGTTCACAAACTTAAGTTGTCTGATGAGAGTGGAGATTTATGCAATGTATGCATGAGGAGATAGAGAGCATTTCGAAGTAATTCATAAGCGTGGGATATACAGCTACTTATCCTGTCATGTGCACAAATTCAGACAGTATTAAACCCAGGATCGTAAAGGTGCGTTGGTGTTATCTGCTAGTCAGTTGTGTTATTTTTTATCCCAGAATAATAATGTTATATTTAAATAGTTGCGTACAAATGTATGCAGTTATTTCCCTTTGACTCGAAAAAGGGTTTATGATATGTCTAGACCTGACTTTATTTTTATCTCACCAATAAATGTTCATTGATCACTTTGCATGTTTTAAGCGATTCCACATTACGCTTAATTTGCAGATTTTGCCGAGTGCAACTTTGGAGCTTTTATCTAATGCAGTTTTAGCTAAATTTTATAATCTATTGCTAAGGTGAAAATTCTTGACCTGACCAAAATCTCTTTTCTGTGTTATCAGCCATTAAAATCGTGAATTAAGTGACCCATGTACTTGAAAGAAAGATGAAGAAGGGTAGGCTAATCAAAGTAAATGGATATGTTTAGATCTCTTTATTATGTTAAGCAAAGGCGATATGTTTATGTCCTAATTCAAACGAAACGTATCTACTATGAGCCGGACAATCAGCAGCTTTTCTTTATGATGACCTCCTAAAGAACGTAACATTGACTTCAGATGTGCAAACAATGTGCCGTAACGGTCTAAACCTGATTCTGAAGACTCTCATCCTCTAACCGGTCACTTTATTTTACAATTGATATTCATTATACATATTATTAGTTTTGGAATCTGAATTTAGTTTAAATGTCTTCACTTTTCTATTACATTGTATTATAATTTTCCAGTACACCACATATCATTTCTGAGTATTTATCAGTTATCTCTAAAAGCGTAATGATTTTTTTAGGTCAGGCTGATGTCGTAAGTAAGAGATGACAGTACTGCTTGTAGCTATTTGGCATAGAGGGGACAGCTATACTTGGCTCACCGTAGAAAGTCCTATCTTGTGGATAATGTGGAAGAGCAGATATAACTTTGTCTTCGGCTGTGAAGTCCGATGTCAAGAGCTGTGTGGACAGCGTAGGTTATTAACTCAGGTGCAGCGAGAACTGATGGCTATCCACTGCTTTTGGTATGATGATGGCTCTGCACAACCTTGTTTATGTCCGTATAATCCATGCGCAAGTTATGACATTATTCCCCAAAACTACCAGATAACTTCAAATCCTGCTTAGATGGGCGAGCAGCAAAGCAACAGATGTGGCAACCCTGTAGCTATAGCTGTTGACCTACACACAGCTCAGGGTATATGATCGTGTTTCCATGGACTGAAACAGCAGTGGAAGTTGGCAGCCCACTGGAGGACTGGTCCTTGTAAGGATCTTAGTGTGCAATTCTAAAACACTAGGAACTAGGCTTGAAAAGGTGTCATAAACATTGCCTTCTTCTTAATTATGGTCAGCATTCCATGAGTGACAGTGATCTCGCCTTAGCGATCGTAAATCTACCCAGAAAAAGAAAATGGTGACGCCAAAAAACGCACAGTACATCAGCAGATACACCAAAGAGAAGAGCAATTCCAATTGTTAGAGAACTGGCCTGATTCAACATTTGGATGGTAGCAGGTGTGGGGAAGGACGATTAGCCACAGAAGGAGCCAGTTACACTTTTATGGAGTTATAGAAGTAAAGTAAAGCAACGTGAAGCTGGTGCTGACTTTGTCATGAAAACCACTGCTAATCAGCCAGCTCACAAATCTCCCTTAATAATAATAATAATAATAATAATAATAATAATAATAATAAATCAACATTATCGTCATAAACTTAGTTTTTTGTTTTGTTTTTACTACTATTTATATTATTGAACATTGGAATTTTGGGTATCATATTTGGAACATAAGTTTGAAATAATGAAAATTTGTTACATGTGCTGAAAAATGCCCTTATTTACTGAAATAGATCAGACATTGGAATTGACCAAATGAATGAATGAATAAATGAATACAGCTTGCCCGTATGTTAGAATGTTTTTAATGACATTTGTAAAACGAAGAAGGCACAACTGGATTGTCGTGTACAATACAACATTTTATCTAATTTGATTCGACATATGTTTACTTTGTGTTACACTAGTTCAAAATAAATATGCTTTATTGTCAAGTACACATAATTGAAACTGCGAGAATTTCTTTGTTCGTTTCTTTTACCTGGTTTTCCGGTTGCATCGACCTGTCCGAGTCAGAGACAGTAACCCCCCAATCCCCCACCCCAACTCAAGATAACTAGTATCGGAAATTAACTGATAGTGGGAATAAACTTTCAGCTGGTGAACATGGACCGGTTGGTCAGTAACTTTCGTTCGTAATGACTAAAGATGTTGATTCCACTATCTTTCTTCTTCATAGTAGGAAGCGGTGATTATCCAGACATAAAGTCTATGCTTATATCATATATTTTCATAGCTTACAGTCGGCGCTAACAGAGGCAAAATCCAAACGTTTAGAGGAAAGATGCAACGAACTTCAAGAAGAGATGCAGCAGTTGCAACAGCAGATATGGAAAAGACAAGTCAGTTCTTGGCAGCCCCAAGTCACTGGTCACCAGAACTTTCAACATCAACATATCAGTGAAATTGATAGTTCTAAAGGCTTTGGTAGCGATAGGAAGCGGCCATTAGAAAAGGTATATATAAAAAATGTCCTCTTTTTCTTTGCTTACTAAGCTTTCACACAAGCTCGACAGGTTCATGAGATGAGAATATTGTAGCAAAGTGTGGCACTTGGGGCGCAGATGTGACATCAATGGGCATAAGTGAGTTCAAAATTACGGTCGCCAGTTTGAAATCTGTCATTTGGAGAACAAACATGAATATGGCCACAAGGAAATGTAAGGTTAAAATGTCCATAGATTTAACATGTTTCCTTTTGTACCCATAGTATTTGTTTTTTTTTAAAAATATTGTTGTTCGGTACATTAATGGCATTCTGGGCATAAGAAAAATTGAACATTGCACTTCCATTATTTCTTTGCTCATAATTTGCTTGAATAATAGTACAATAGGCACAAGGGAAAACACAATGTTGAATATTTCTACAGGTTTAACATGGTGGGTATGCATGAGCACAATGGGAATGGAAGTGTGAAAAACAATTGACAGGCACTGATCAACAGCCAGAGCTACTGATCTATACTTACGTCTACTGACCAATACGCTGTCTAATTTACCAGTATCTACCTCTACTGACTATATCAAAAACACTTACTGACCAACACCTACACTTCCTCACCAGAATGCATTGTAAAAGAGGATGTACTATAAGGATAGTGTGAAGCGTAACACCTAGATAATGACACAATTACATTTGAAAAAAATCAAAGTAGACTGAAAGGAGATATATGGGTTGGAGTGCTCACACATAAATACACATACTGTCACCTCGGAAACGTGTGTGAATTTTCAAATACATGCACCAAACTATACTGATATACTATCACACTATAGATAGAAGAGAGGAGATTGGTTCAAGTGGAAAATGTGGAAGACAAAACTCATACTGATATTCAGTCTTAAGACGGAGGCAGAGAGTCTAAGAATGGGGTATTCTGGTTCCATCTCCCAGTCTTTGGTTAAGTGATCTGGGATTGATAGTGTACGTTTTGAGTTCTTGGATTGTCATCATCAGGGGCATGATATAGAGATCAAAATCTGTATTAAAAGCATCGCAACAATTTCTGGGCATTAATGTTTTTAGTAATCAGAAATATCAATTGTCTATCAGTTCTTGTCTTCCTTTTTATTTCTACTAGTGTCTGTGACGATGTTGAGAATTAATTAGAGATTTATGTGTATCACGGCGGCCAAGGAAATTGTTTCTTGTCTGGATGAATATATTTGTTTGGGACTTTATTGCTCATTTTGGAGAAATTATGTTCCTTTCAAAGTTTGAACCATCTGTAAATTTTTGTCAATGGAACCATCTTAGCTCATTCGGAAAAGTATAAATGACACAATATTTGCAACCTCAATTCTTCGAACCTGACTGAGAGACATTTGTTAAGTCGGCTTTTTAGTTTTGATTGACTCCTGCTACTTTTATTTGACCCCTTGGAACATTCCTTCGAATGAGTTTTGTGTAACATGTTATGTTGAATGATCTTGCAACTAGCGCCATACAACTTTTATATATCTAGAGTTTTTAGTTTAGTTTAGGGTACACGATACAATTTTTGAATTCCTCCGTAGTTGGCTGTAGGAACATAATTTGAGTAAATGATGATTAATGTGCATCAATGTTGTTTCTAATCAATAAGTCCCCCAATGTTTGATATTGTTAGGTTCGTGTGGTATTTAGAATTGCAATGATTTATGTATCCGGCAAGTAATAGGAGTAGGAAAGAAAATCATCACAGAAGTAATATTCGTTGTTGATTCTCCTTCTTGTAACATATTTGCCGTTTGCAATTCTTTGTAACACTAAATTATACTTTGTAATAGAAAATCGAAAACAATTGATTTATGTTCGATCACACATTTGACTAATTCATTGTTGCCTGAACCACTTGGTCCAGCAATTAACATGTTACAGGAATGGCGAAGATACGTTACCTCCCAAAAGTGGTCTCTGACCTTTCCTCTGTGAACAAGAGATGCAGCCATAACTTTAGAATGGTTTTGAAAATTCCGAGACAGTCACCACAAACACAAGAATTGTATGCATGTTTAATATTAGTCACACGTGTCTTTGATGTCATTCACATCATGTTTCGAAGTGTAGAATCCAAGACTTTAAGTCACTCACATCCTACCATCAGAAATATAATGATGTAGCCAGTTACCTACACACACTTCTTGGTAAGAACGGCGAACTTCTTTTTCACACAGATGAAACGGAAGTAATATTCTTTATGAATCGCAGTACTTTTAACATAATTAGTTTCTCATTGATAGACATATTTATTCGTCATATCTTTACAAGACCATGTGATACATTTGCCATAGAGAACCTGGCGATAAAAGAAATCCAAGAAACGTAGTCATTAGCGTACACTTCATCTTTTACTTAATACAGAATAATTCGAATCGCATTGTGGAATGCGTTCTTTAAATCACTTGTTAATCCTGTAGATTTTTATTCGTTCTGTTAACTCCTTCCCAGGACTTAGAATATGTGAATTTATGAGTTATATAAAGTGTTTGGAAAATTGTTTTGACATTTGTTGGCATAAACTATCACATTCCGACGATGATACAGCCTGCTTCATTTAGTCCTTTGTTGTAGCATTTTTGTACTGGTTGTTATTCATGTTACGCCATTGAGGATGTAATTGTTCTTTGCATTTAATATGTACGAAGATAACTACCTCTTGTGGCAGCAAGGATACCAACTGGCACGTTAAGGGTAAGCTGTATCTTATTATTCCCATTCGCGCTGTTTCACACCACACTTGAAATACTGTATATGTCATCTTTGACCTCAGTTTACAATTCCTGCTCTAGCTAAATATATGGGCATGTGTCCTTCTGAATAGTTGAGCCATTTCCCTTTGAACGTCTACAATCACGATAGCCAGGCAAAGCTACAGGAAAGGTGTATTCTTCTTTGATTCGTGATTCCTCGTGAGCTTGTGACATTCAGAGCCGTTTTTGGATGAGTAAGTGGGTTCATCCCATTGCTTCTGAGTCAATTTTTTCTTTCACGGTGGACGTCTGCTAAAAACAAAACGACCTGCATGTATTCAAACTCTTTCCTTTTTTACACTGAATAGTGGTACCTTATTTCTCGTAGATGATCTGATATACCTTTCCATGGGCCGACTGACTATTCGATGATCAGTAAAATGGTCGACAGTTTTGAGAAGCCATTCTCGATCTTGACTTGTCTTTAAGGCTTCTTTAAACACGTCAAAGTTTGCCACTTGAACAATCGCGTACAGTTATAGTTGAAAACGTGTAATCTTAATTCGTAACAATAATTCAAAGTTAGTTTATTTATTTGGTCATTCTTGATGTAGTAATAACGATTATGTATGTTTGCTTGTACTCCAAATTATTCCTGAGACACCCACATCAACATTTTAACCATGCATGATTATCAAATATCTTTCATTTTTGTCGTTTTCTTTTCTCGTGTGTGTGTGGAGGATTTTTAATGTAGCTTTAACAATCATTGTGTCATATCGCAATGTGACAGTGTAGCACTGGGCATCATGCCGCGCACATGTAGCATCATGTCCCACCCAGTCATATTATCCTGACACCAGGCCGACTAGTCCTAACACCAGCCACATTATTCTGAGCGCCAAGCGAGGCAGCTTCTAGTATCATTTTTATGTCTTTGGTATTTTTCTGTTAATAAATGTGTTTTGTACTGTATATGCGTACAGCACACCTGTATTCAAAATTAAGTTTACTTCAAAAAATGAATATATATATATATATATATATATATATATATATATATATATATATATATATATATATATATATAGTGAATTTTTTAAGTTTAATTTCAGGCATCTGATCAGGGACATATGGTGAATCGGAAGAAAATTGCAAACTTCGCCATTGAAGCACAAGCTGATAACAACATTTCTGTAAGCACAAGCTAATGCAGTGGCGGGGTCCCAGTATTAAAGCACAAAACTCTAACATGGATATTAATTTTGTACAGTGCTTGGGGTTAATCTATGTTGATGACATTCAATATCTGACGTAAAGAGCCCTTATTAAGAAAACGTTTAAAGAATATGCAAATCTGACTTCGTTTATAGAGTAAAGTTAGTTAAACGCAACTTTTTCTGACTTTAGACTTTAACATGAGTGTCAAGTTATTTCAAAGAGAAAAGTGTTCAATTTAATCAGCTATAGATTGTCCATTTAATATACAAATATAAAGTAATTACCATATTATGCTCATTCAGTACGGAGGAAATGACATCATGAATCAGTCCGTGCTTCAACCATATGTAAGTTATATCCTGCGGTCCAAATCTGGTCCGCAAACTAGTTTTAAACCATAATTTTGACTTCAGAAAACACATATACGGCCCTCTCTCTGTATGAGGTGCACATGCCCTGTCGTACATAGTCGTGTTGAAAACTATTTCCTATAACAAGATGGGGTAACAATAGGAATTTGTAATAACCACAGTACTAGAGGGGATAAGAATGAGAATTTGTAATAACCACAGTGCTAGAGGGGATAACAATGAGAATTTGTAATAACCACAGTACTAGAGGGGATAACAATGAGAATTTGTAATAACAATTGATCGAGACATAACGTGAGGCGTTTCAAAACTATGGTAAAATTCTAAAATTCTCCGTCATCCATTTCCATGAACGTCGTGCATAACAACAAATATTGTATTATGGTCTAGTGGAACCCCTTTCTCCAGTTAAAATAGTATTCTTATTGTAAAAACCACCTGCTTCTCATAGCTGAAACTCAGTTACAACAATTCTTGATCCGACCTTGCTACTCATATATGCATCGCCCCTACATTTACTTTAATTGGTTATGTAATATTTTTATTCAGTTAATGATGTTATCGTCAAATATTCTTTCAGGAAGAAGAAATGGTGGAGGGTACATTGCTCAAAAACATCTTCCGTGACAGTTTGGATGAAGATGATGACCAATTCGATATTAGTCTTTAATGCCGCATTCAGGAGAAAGTAGACTCTCCATTATATTTACAAATCAAAGCTATTTTTGAACAACTGTTCTTAGGTTAGAGGAGTATATGACTTGGCCTCAGATTTTGATGATTCTGTTGGGAAAAAATACAATATTAAATTTAAATAATTGGTCATTTTCACATTTTTGATCTCATTTTGTTGTAAATTAATGTGTGTTAGAAATATGAGTATTCGTTGGGTCATCATTTAAATGCAGCATTGAAAAAATAATAGAGTTTAATATTTGTTGAGAGGTAAAATTTGTGTTACTTTCCATTATACACGTGTGTACAATATCCAGACCAGTGTCCTGTTGTCATGTTAGTTGTCTCTATCATGTGCCAATGCCTGTGTCTCCGCTAAACTTTTCCTGGTCCATTCTATGATGTTTTCAGTCCACTTTTTTCTCTGTCTACCTCTCCTTCTGCCACCTGGGACGCTGCCCTGTAGTACTGTTGTAGATAGACTGTTGGCAGTAGTGACATGGCCATACCATTTCAGTTTCTCGTTTTGACAGTGGTGAGGAGGTCTTCATAATGGCTTACTTTGTGACTGATGGTGTTACGCACTTCTTCATTTGTAATGTGGTCCATTGTAAGAGATGCTAAAGAAGGTTATGTAGGATCTCATTTCATGTAATTTTTCTTACTTTAGCACAATTCATTTTCCCTATTTTAATAAAGGCTATAACTTCGTGTACTGTGCACTAATTATTGTTCATTTATCGGGTACATGGGGAAAACCATTTAGATTAGCTGCCAGCTTTTAGCAGTGGTATGTTTTCCTAATAGCACGCGTAGAAAATAAGTTACAATAGATGAAAATGGCATAGAGGTATGTCAATTTTCTCTTCATCGTATTTGTTGCAAATGCACATCTTTGCCTTATACTTGTTCCTCTTTCAGCAGTGCTTAATGACTAGATTGGAAGCATACTTTGATTTGTTTTAAAATGATTTATAAATTATTCAAATTGGAGATATATGCTAAAAGTGTCATAGTCTATTAAGGTCTCTTTGATCACTCCAAAATATCTTGCTGAGTGAACAAATATGTGATTGGAATATATTTCCTTTTATCTGCAACCAACCAGATTGCAGAACAATATATATTGTTTAGCCAGTTATATTGCCTAGGGTCGAGGTAGATTAAACAATACATACGTTACAAATCTGGTTGAGAGCATTCAGTACTTCAATACACCGTTCTTATGTGTGAGTGTATGTATGTAGTGTATGTATGTAAATGTGTGCAAATAGGTGATCTTCTCAATTTTATGCATTCAGATGTTACTTTTTAATTTTTTTTGTTGTTATATGTGTTTTGATGCCGAGAATTCTATCTCTGAGATGATTTTACTTGCAAACAATTTCTCAATTCCTCGATATTTTTGGCTTGTTTAAATCTACAATAAACATGAATGTATTTTTTAATTAACTGTTCATCAAATGTAGATATTATATTTAAAAGGGTCTAAACAATTGCAGACAATGTTTAACAAGTAATGTAAAAATAAAGATAATTGGAGCAGCAGGCTGAGCCATTTTTGTGATATTTCATCTCTCTGTCTATTTTTTTCTCTATCATTTCTTCTGGATTTGCTTCCGTTGTAATTAGAAATAGTCTATTGGATTCACGTGGAGACCTCATATTTAATATCTTGCATCTCCTAAAAGAGGAACAAAATAAATTCCTGAGAATCGCTACGAGTGGCAGAAATATCCTCCAATTAATCTAAAAGCTGAAGCTCTTCGAACGCAGATTTCTGATTCTGATCATGCCATGTGCCAATATCAAATTTCAAATTTCATCATTAGCAGTCGTATAGCAAACAGTCTAGCTCAACTTAAATGTGGTATAGCTGAAATTAAAAGTCTTAAATTCTACTGTTTATGGGAATTTTTAGCTAATGTTAATTAATTATTTATGTCTTTATTGTAATGTGTGCATCAAATATGTTTTTGCAAAGTTGACATATCAAAGTGATCTGGCACGTGAAGCTAGTTCTTAAAGTTAGTTCGTAAACTTTGTCCACAAATATTGCATTTCATGAAATCGCACCTTTTTCCTGTTGATTGTTATGAGTCTAGTAACAGAAAAGAGCGAAAACCAACAAGTTTTGTAAACTTCAACAAATAATAAATTTCCCTAAGGTTTAAAGTGAAAATTAAAAAAGAACTTACCTTATTGAGAATTATATCCAAGATAGTTATAAACGTTTAATCACAATTCTTAATGTATAAAGATCCAAATTAAATCCAGTGGTGATTAAAATAAATTCCAATACTGAATGTGACAAAAGTCTGGAATACAATATATGTTGTGTTAACAGTTTTTTTATGCATCACAATAAAATATAATCCAAAATGTCCTTGACTGAATTCAGTATAATTCCAATGTAATGCTAGTCAATAGTTTAAATTGTAAAATCCACCTAAAAGAAGAGATCAAAAGAGCAGTAAGACAAATACCGCTTTGAATGTTAAGACAGGAATGAGTAATCTTTCAAGTAAGAAAAACATTGATATCAAAATCGAGTTCACAGTACTAAAACCTTAGTATAGATCAGTCTCCTTTCTAAAACATTCAACGTTGTCAGCAAGTTTAGGAACTTCCCAGTGAAAACTAATGTCATACATTCAAAAATAAGTAAACGTGTTTGCTGCCATTAATAATGATCTGAATATTTAATCAATGATAATAGAGAAATATTACCAATGTATTATGTGGTTTCGAAAATAGTCCCTTAGACTTATTAACTTAATTTTGGACTAAAGTCAGGTACAAGATATATATATATATATATATATATATATATATATATATATATATATATATATATATATATATACTAAGCGTATAATCATTGCGAAAAGTCCACAAACAATAATAATTACCGTATTTTGTTGTGTATAACGCGCACTTTTTTTACCTAATTTTCTTATCTTAAGTCGGGGGTGCGCGTTGTATACAAGAACTAAAAAAGAAAGATTTTTTCCAGGTCGATCTGAAGAGGATGAAGGCACTCACTACTTGTGAAATATTAAATCCATTGTACATTGCATTGTAACTAAAATGTTTACCGGTACTAGCCGTATTAAAGAAATAAATAATGCTTACAAATAGTCTTGTTCTTTGATTGCTTATGTTAATAAACTGGTTTCATTTCACGTCACTGTGTCAAGTTTTCTTCTGTGCCACGGCCGGAAATACATGTACATAACGACTGGCCATTTGTTCAAAAGCTTTGCAAAGTGCCGCATTGGAGCGGAACAAATACCACTGTGTGGATTACCGTACTTGCTCCGTAAATGTTCAGTACCGTATTCCATAACTGTTGATCTAATCGAATTTTTCTTCATTTATTATTGGTTGAATTGAAATATAATATGTGTAGAATTCACCTAGTGTTAATGCTCTCATCAGAGCATCTGTTGGGGACATATTTTTTGCGACTACGGGTTCTTTCTTACGGGAACACTAATACGTTGTGGAACAAAATAATCAATGTATGAAGTCGGAAAACATTTTTTTCCTCTTTGGAAAATAAGCTTGTTACTTAGTTTTATTTCTCATCTTAAATCATAGTATTTGAGATATCTTTGCGATTATACAGTGATCAATGGCTTCAATGCTTCATTGACTCGGTGTGGTCTTTTCACGGTAATCGGCGCCAGGTAAACTTTAATGCGCTCAACATAGTTACAATGCTTTGTCTCGGTGAGCAGTATTTTAATTGATTCAGCTCTGTGTTTTTAATGGTGATCAGTGCTTCATTGACTCGGCGTGGTCTTTTCAAGGTACTTGGTACCGACTAAAGCTTTGATGTGCTAAACTCTTTCTTTGTTTTATTTCTCATTTTAAATAACAGTATTTGATGCAGTACTTCTTTGTTACAATACATAATTACAATGCATTGTCTTGGTAAATTCTAGCCTGAACATATGTTTATATTTTAGAGGAGTCATGATAATCCAAATAAGTATAAATACTGGACCTAAACTTTCACATATCATATTGTATTCGATCTTGAATCTAAACGAACATGGGTCATATAAGAAATTCGTATACTTCGAAAGACAAGCTAATCATCATTGCCTATGCAGAAGCACATGGTAACAGTGCCGCTGGGAGGGAGTTTAATGTTGGAGACTCTTCTATTAGGGAGTGGAGAAGAATGAAAGAAAGACTGAAGAAAATGCCACGAACAAAACAGGCAGAGAGAGGTACAAGTGCAAAGTATCCGGAAGTGGAGAGTGGAGTCCTTGAATGGGTCATGGACAGAAGAAAACGGGGAATTGCGATATCTACGACAGAGATTCGCTTTCAGGTAATATTGATTGCCAAACAGAAAAAAAATAGACGACTTTAAGGGGTCTGTGAGCTGGGCTTACGCATTTTTACGACGGAATGATTTGTCAATTCGCCGACGCACACACGGAGCGAAATACCAGTAGTCACAATTTTAAAATGCATTATATCACATGCGCGTTATATGGCAGAACTACGTTTTTTCCACTTATTTGGGTCGAAAATCAGGGTGCGCGTTATACATCGGTGCGCGTTATACACACCAAAATACGGTATATATACATAACACTGCTCATCAAGAAAAATAGATTTATACAGTAGGCTTTCTTGTGCATATTAGTCAAATATACATTTAATCAAAATGACATAGATGTGTTTGTTGTTAATGACACAAAATGTACATGAAGCAATATAACACTTCTATACCCCAAACTATGTCTTACAAATATAGCACAAGCACATAAAAATGGACGTTTGCATAAATTAATTGTCATGTTTGCATCACTGAGACTATCGTAGAACTTACAAATGGCTTGCAAGTGATCTTCCCAAAGGTCAAACTTGGTGACAATTTTCGCATTGCCAATTTTTTCAATCAGTCAGCTATTCTTGGCAGCGGAAACTGATCTGTTTAGGTCACTCAGTTCACTTTTTTAAAGTCAATACACATGCGGAAGTATATAGTTCTATGAAATCTTTCTACAGCAAATACTGCGTTTATATTTTAAAACACTCGTGTTTGAGATTATTCATCATGTACGGATGCTGTTTCACATGTACGAACTTTGCAATTTCTACATCATTATAGATGTTATTTGTTTTGTGTTTGACAACCTGGAAACAAGTACTCATATTTAAATAATAGTTCTTAAACATCATTTTTTTTTCTTGTAACTGCAGATGTGAGTGTTTCTTGTCCAGATTATTGAGTATTTCTCAATTCTGAAAATTGGTTAAACCAGTCACCAGTCAAACTGATCCTTACAATGTGGGACAAGCATAAGTAAATTGACCAAATGATTTACGTGGTTATATCTATCAACATACCCCTTTAACATTTTAACAGCGCATGCGCATTAATGGTGTATTTTAGGTCCCTTAGTTTCTTTTTAAAACTTTATAAGGACCATAATACCTAGCCTGAAGAGGACTCTGAAATATGGACAAGGGATCCAGAACTTTATACATATAACCAATAGGGCATAACCGATTAGCATTTTTCTACCGATTTCCGATTCCGGATTTTGGGCATGAAATTTTTTCGATTCCGGATACGATTCAATTAATCGGAAATGCTAAATCCGTATTTTTTTTCTAAAAAATTTCATCTTCCGTTTCCGGGTTTCTGGTATCTGGTTTTGCCGTGTTTAGCATGTTACTTAGTTCTTTACCATATCCGGCTTCATTTCCGGTTTTTACCCGCCAGTTCAAATAGATTGTCTCACAGCGTGGTTGTGTTGACCATATTGGACTTTTCTGACTTCTTATTTAACTTTATTAACGCACTATCTAATGACCCGCAGTGTTATACACGGTGCTATAGAAATTCAACTTTATTATTTTTATTATCCGAATCGGTCGTTCCTGCCTTGTCCGACACCGAATAATCGGAAGTTCATACTATCCGGTGGAATCCGATTTCCGGATCAAAAGTCGGTTATGCCCTAATAACCAAGAGAGAACACAGATCCGCAATAATATTTAGCAGTATCTCGCGTTTTTAGTTAAAAAATACCGTTGGTGTTTTTAACCAAATAAACAGGGTTAACACATGCCACACCTTTTCCGATTTCTTTTCTAAAGCATCTTAGCACTGTCTTTCAGTACACCAGTACAATCATTGGACCCACTGCCTTTCCGCATTCATTCTTCTCTTCAAGATCATGGCGAATGTACATCATGACCTCATTTACATTGGATACTCAATATTAAACAGGATTCTTGAAATGAGCTTTGCAATCCACTTTACATTTTGTTTGGAGGATGAATTTTAGGAGAGAAAATACTTTAGTGTATGTTTCTTGTATCCTTGGGTGTGTTAATGTGAATATATGTTAAATGGAAATGTTAATATAACACATCGACATGAAATACATTAGTATTACGCCCGACAAACTTATGCCATCCTGTGTTACCTAATTATTACCAAGGAAAACCGATGTTTCATCCATGTCAAACATGTTCTGAAACGTGCATTCAATAACATCTTGTCACAACAATGACAGGAAATTGAATATTGTCCAATTTTTGCATGCTCATCATGGAGATCATCGATCATGGAGACCCAACTGTTAAAATTTGACAAAAGTTCGCACTTTCCTACCACATAATATATTCTTAGACTATATGAACCAATTGCTAAAACTGAAGAAGCTTGCGGACTTCCATCTTAGCGTCAGACTGCAGAATACAAAGACAAAATTAAGAACGGTTTATACAAAGAAGGCATCACTTTAGAACTTGTGGAGAAGAACAAAGGAAGATGATAACAATCTTTCACCAAAGTCATATTGAACTGTTTTGTAGGGAAATATAATATATTATTAGACTACATCAACGAGTTCCTAAAACTTGAAAAAGAGGCTAGTGGCTTTCCTTCTTGGCGTAAGACTGCAGAATACAAAGACAACGTCAAAGAACAGCGCCTAGCTCAAGAAGACATCACTTTAGAACTCGTGGAAAAGAACAAAGGAAGACAATGATGATCGTTTAACAAAGTCAGGTTGAACTGTTTAGGGAAAATTAGTACAATGGCTTATGTTGCCCAAGACGGAATACTGAGCAGATCCAAGTCACTACTTTCAACTTGTGGTGGACAGAAGAAAACGTACGAAACACGTGGGAACCCTTTTTGAAGATTTGGTCTTGGTGACTTAGGAAGAAGTAACAGTTTGCACACGCACACACACACACTCACACACCAAACGTCATCCGAAAATCAATGAAATTGTGTGTGAACACAGTTCTTGTAAAGGTGTTGTTCTTCATACTCCTAAATATCATCATATCTTTCCTTGGGATTTGCAGCAACAATGAGGATAAAATTATGGCAGGGTAAATTTTACAACCAAAGGTAAAGAAAAACTTCTCTATTTTAAATTATTCGTGTGGACAATAACCATGCCCAACTAAAGTAAAGAAACCATCTGGCATGCTTCAGATAAGCTAATTTTTTATTCTCTCATTCGTGGATCGCCACATCACAGCTGAAATAATGTACTTGTTTTCCTCGTTTTGATTAGATAACCCCAGCTCTGTTTCAGTGTTTGCACTGAGTTATCCATCCAGATTTTTGCCAATTGTTTGAACGACTTGAGTCGACTTTCAATCGCCATGCAAAGCCACAAGAAACTTGTATTCTTCTTTGATTTGTACATCTAAATGGCTACTGGTTTCCAGAATGGGTTGCGAGTGTATGGATGACATCCATAGATAGGTACAAGAAGGGCATCACTTTGACCAGTAGAGCAAAAAAGCCAAAGCTTGTGAACAGTTTCGACTTCGATGGTAGAGAAGCCACAAGGTCATGACGTGTGCAGCATCACTGTCTTTTGATCTTGAAATCCATATTGGACCCTCATTCGGTTGCTCTGTTGAATTCATTTTTAATCAGGCGTTTATATTCAAAATGAAGTGTTAGTTAGGGAACATTTCCATTTTTGTACTGGAACTGAATGTATCCGTAGGGTAAAGTGTTGTGGTCTGGAAATTGCACTCATTTCTGATAGACAATCTTTTTAAAAGGTAAATGTGCAAGCGTACAACTTTGAGCGCATTCAAAGTTTTAACGCCAAAATATAGATATTTTCCGAACTTCGTTTAAGACGCCAAAATTATCTACTTGAGTCGAACGATAGCTAAGTGTCAGGTCGTTGAAGTTGCTGGCTATGCACCTGTGCACCTGTCCATATCAGTCTCGGTAACGTTGGGGTCAACGATATCAAAACTCACTAAGGTGTCTTCTAATGTTGGTCATTCTTCAGTCCATCCCAGGGCAGAATGCAATTTCAATATCAGTGAAATTTGTTTACGCAGCAACGATGATATTCCAAAATCACGCGTATGTGTGTGTGTGTGTGTGTGTGTGTGTGTGTGTGTGTGTGTGTGTGTGTGTGTGTGTGTGTGTGTGTGTGTGTGTGTGTGTGTGTGTGTGTGTGTGTGAGAGAGAGAGAGAGAAAGAATACTTTTGGATTTCGTTCACTAGCAGATTCGTTTCGGTCAATAAATGGACAGTACATGCATCAAATACATGCCCATGAAACAGTTTTGTGCACGAACTCTCATTGGGCTAAAGCTATTGCGAAGAGTGATGAAGACAAGTTGAGTACCTCTTTTTGAAGAAGACATTCGTCGAACTTTATACATCCTGCATACCTACGAGAAGTGTGTATAGCAGGTTGTTTACACAAACAGATTGACGATTGAAAATATGTACATGACTAGAAAAGTCTTGGTTTCGGTACCTGGAAACTAGAGGTAGTTAACTATGCCGAAGACATTACGTGTCACTGATGAAAGAAGAGAAGACATTACGTGTCACTGATGAAAGAAGAGAAGACATTACGTGTCACTGATGAAAGAAGAGAAGTTAGCTGAGTCAGTGAATGGAAAGCTAGCAGTGAAAGTGGAATATGAGACAGTTTTACAAACACTTGTAGAAGAACAACTGAACAGAGAAAAAAATATTGCATGTCAACGAGAGTAGTAGTTTGAAAAAAATGAGAAAATGGCATTTTTAGATAGAATGGAGCCTATGAAGTCCAAAGAGACTAGAACAAGAGTCCGTGTACGTATACAAATTGTAAAACGTCTTGTGATGTTGACGGTAATCTCAAAATTGTAAATAACATTCTTAGGCCACAGGTGCTCGATGCGAGCTTGATGTGAAGCAGAAAAAAAAAACAATAATGTAAAGGAACAAAATCATACAGAGTGACAAAAATACCTTAGACTACCCCCATGACTCACTCTGATATAGGACCCTCTATATCATACTATATATGACACTATTTATCTACAATTGTATAGAAGCTGCTGCTGCTGCAGTGATACAATTGGCTTCTCTTAAGACAAAATACGAATATGAACAGGTATGTTACAATGTTCATTAATTTACTGAAACAGAACTTTACAAGATTTAGTTCATTGAAAAACACCACAATGTCTACTGGTGCCCATATTGAAGTTGTCCCAAAAGCAGAGACACCACCTAAATGTGATCACATTCCACGGCCAATAAATCACCTTTCCTCGAAAATTAGAGAAAAGTAATTCCTTCGTGTCTTGGCAAAACAACCGGATGTTTTAACATGCTACTGGTTACGCAGGAATTCAAAACTTGTAATCAAATTTAAAAGTGTATGTCTACAAGATATGGTTACAAAACCAATAGACGTAAACATTACACAAACCCATTCGATGAATGTTTTCCAGAAGTCAAAACAAAGTAGCCTGATGATCATCAATAGCAAGCAGAATTATTCGATGTATCATTTGGCGGACTAAAATTCTGGTTACAAATATTTGTTTTGTGTCATTGACAGGTTTTTAAAACTAGTAGCAGTAGAAGCATGTTCAGAGTTAGCTTTTAAACTGACTTGAAACAAAAATGGTCAACATTGGCGAATCAGCAAAGACATTCAATTTCTAAAGAAGAATTTTTTTTAAAAAAAGAATTGAAAAAAGACAGATTTATTATCCGCTATTGAAAATCATGAACTAAAAGCGAGTGATGGGGGTGCAGTGTTTTCAAAGACCTTTAATTAAACATGCGTGCAAATATGTGTATAACCACTCCATCTTTTTTGGTTGGGTGATGGTCGATAGTAATAACAAAGCGATTGCTGGATAATAAATATGGTGTGTTTGATTGTATCTTAAAATTACCAAAGACTTTCGAACATTTGTCCCTATTAACTTTCAAAATTCCAATTTCCACATGTTAATTTCCCTGTTGTAATAAACAGTCATAATCATGTTGTTATCCTTGAATATCTTCAATTCAAACAATAAAAAAAAATATCCATATTCAGCATCAAAGGATAGTTCAGCTACCCTTCTACTTCTGAGTGCTAGACAAATTTAGAGTTGGAAAGTTACGGCTAGCAGCATCTGATATTATAAATACGCCTTCCACATTTGTAAGCCATGACCCAAAATGACACATGTTGGCAGTATACACGCTTCAGACTCTTTCTTTCTTTCTTTCTTTCTTTTTTTCTTTCTTTCTTTCTTTCTTTCTTTCTTTCTTTCTTTCTTTCTTTCTTTATTTATTTATTTATTTATTTATAGATTTATTTATTTATTTATTTATTTATTTATTTATTTATTGTTTTATGTATTTATTCTTAATAAAACAGACCAGATTATGCTATATCCTGTACCTAAAATACATAAATGCAATTTTTTTCATCAATGCATATATGTGAATCTGTACAATATTACCAAATAAAATATTTCGAAAAATATGTATGCATTATTTTAGCTTCAAAAGATTCCGGATTATGGTCATGAGGTACCAGTTCCGTTTTCTGTTGTATATTTTTTTTTTGTGTTTTGTTTTTTGTTTCGGTTTTACACTTAGACTTGTCATTGCTTCCGGAATTTTTACCGGCAGCCGCCAATTTGCATGTAGTTGTGTTGAAATTCAAGAGTTGAAAAAGGCTTTCACAGTTTTTGGGGAAGATCATAAAAGAATTTGTAATTTTGTTTAATTTGTCAATATAGTAGCCATTTAACCATATAAGAATTGATTAAAGTCAACATTATATCCAAGGTACGTCACCTATCCCTAATTTCGATAATTTCAAATTTGTACAAACGTTGTGTAGTATATATGTGTGTGTGTGTGTGTGTGTGATGGTCAAGTGTTTCCTCTTTTCTATATAAATTACTTACCTTGTTTCTTTTATTTTATGATAGGCACAGTCTAACTTTACAATGGGAAATGGGGATAACTAACAATATCTTGACATCAGATAGGCCAAATTTAAAATTTCATCTCGGCCTCAGGTTAATAAATATTTGATATTTGTTTTAGAAGGTCAAAGCGTCATAAGTAACAAATTTGCAAATATAGTATACTCCTTACATGGTGTTTACTGATAGCAAGTGCAAACAACTTATTTTATTGTCTGCAAGAAAATAATTATCCCAAAAGTTAGCATTTTATGTACAGTGTATATATAGTCCTACCTGTAAGACAGCACATGTTGATTTTGTTTAAGTGCTATGTCTTACGATCCGAATAACAGTCTTGTGTAGTCTGTTCTGATGTTGTCGACATCGGAACGAATAGTCAAAGTTTCAGGAATATCACCTAGTGGAATCAATATCTGACACTTGCAAACGGACACATTTTCTTGTTCAGTTGACATACATTTGAATTTGTTGAAATGCGACGGTCAAGGTATGCAGAAGTATGTTCAAGTAGGTTCCAATCGGAAAATATTTTTTGAACGAAATGAAATGTTGCTTGCTGTTCAAATACTTGATATTTTGATACTTTCGTTTCTTTAAAATAAAGCGGCTTTGTTGAAACCTGCTTTGACATTCCACAGCCACCATCGCATTGCAACCAATTGAAATGTGTGTCAAAGGAACATAATGCGTTCGTTTGCTAGTGTCAGATTTTGAGTTGATCACGAGTAAATATATCAGTAACTCTTAAATATGTGGATGAATGTTATTTATTGCCAAGTATGTGATAATCATGAAAATTTCACCTCTTATTCTCCTGTCAATAGAGTTCAAAACACAGTACACAGCACTGTTCGTTAGGCAGTAAGACCCTGACACCTGAAACAAATATCAGTGTTGGGTCTTATATGTAGGACTAAGTGTATATTTAGCGACCTAATCATGTTTTGTATCTTATATGTTTTCAGCATGTTTATATGTTTTCCAATTTCATTGTTTTTGTCATTTGTTGTTCTGTAGTGTAGTCATATCATTATTGATGGTGTAAAGCGCTTAGAGCTTCGAAAGATTAGGCGCTATACAAAGTCCTCATTATTATTATTATTATTATATATTGAAAACATCCAGTAATGTAACGTTTTGGGGGTTAATTAATGAAACTGTAACAGTCACTAGAGAATATAACCAGACTGTTCTTGAGGCATTCTTTACATCTGTATGTATAAACGGATATTGTGGGAATATGTGCCATGACCAGTTCAGAATTTGCAGCTTTAATTACTCAGAATTTACAGTGATGAGTGTATGTCCAATCCGTGTCCTACTAAATACTGCTAAGCCTGAGAAAGCCATGCGAGGTCAAATAAAAAATGCGTATTTATAATGGTAATTATATTGATGAATAAATTAACAACGCCAAAGGACAAAATATTTGTGCAAAATTAAATGATCGAAAATTGGACAACAGATTTCAAATTCGAAATCTAATACAGTGGTGCCTTGACTTATGAGTTTAATTTGTTCTGTGACGGAGCTCATAACTCAAATTACTCGTATGTCAAATCCATTTTCCCCATTGAAATGAATTGAAATGGAATTAATCCATTCCGAACCTCCAAAAAACATCTCAATATCGATAATTCTGAAGCATATCCTGATGTTATAGTGGTCCTTCCAGAACTCTCTAAGGTTGAGGTTTGTGCTCTCCGTCACCTCAAATCTGCGTCGGAACAGGTGCTTGGTAAAGAGCTTCTTGAAATTAGAAATCACCTGCTGGTCCATGGGCTGCAGGATAGGGGGGATGTTGGGTGGAAGGTAGAGAACCGGCAGCAAATCAGCGTAAATAGCTTGTGCCTTCTCGCAGATTATAGCCTCCGTCACGGTATCTCCGGCGAGCTGCTTCTCCATCAACCCACCATCAGCAGCTTCTCCATATTTTCATGGAGAGATGTCCACTGTTTATTAATTATTTTAACCCCCTTGGCTAGCGTGATAGCCTTTATTGACTCACTGGAGCACTTTATTACCTCAGAACATTTGGGTGATTCAGGTCATTTCGGAGGGACTTTGGATTTCATTTATCCATCCCCCTCCCATGTCCTCCTCTCCCCTCTTCACAGACATACCATCAGATCGAGAGAAGGATCCCTTTCTAAAAAAAACAAAAAAAACCCTCAATCGCCGGAGTTTTATTCCTGTCTGTTTCTTATCCAGAGGCCATTCATCGACCTGAATCGCCTCAACCAATACATTTTACCACTGAAATTTAATGTGGCGATGGCGAGATCAATCCGATGGGACGGGTATGCCATCAGTCTAGAAATGACCTGTGCATATTTTCACGTCCCTATCCACTGAGTCACGGAACTTTTTCCGTTTTGCTTATCACGACTAGATTTATCAGTTCCAGGTCATACCTTTTGGCCTCAACATCAGCCCTTGGGGCTTTTACCAAGGTTATGGATTGCGTCGTCACCCTGTTCCGCTCAACTTCATCTATAGTGACGGCAGTGTACTTGGACGATCTGAATCTGGTAAGGCTTCCTCACGTTCAAGATCATCCGGGTAGTCGAACTTGTCGAGTCCGTTTCCAACAGGATGTGCATTTCAACGAGAGAGTTCTTGCAACTCCTCGGATTATTCAATGTGGCAGCGGACTTGATCCCGCTCGGCCATCATTTTATGCGCACCTTACAAATGACATTGCTAGCACAATGGCGCCCTTTTTATTTTAAGTCCCCTCAAAAGCTTAATAATGATCACGCTCGAGATAAGATCATTCTGTTGCCTTACTTAGATACCGTCAACGGCACGTGGGGGCCAGGGGAGAGCCTTCTCCACATCAACCTTTCAGAAATAAAGTTGGTCATCAATGCCTTTCATTTCTGGAAGGATCAACGTCTAGGCATAATTGTCCTCATTATGTCAGACAACTCTTTGGTCATGACTTTCCTCAAACAAGGGGGTACCAAATCACCAGACCTGTGCAATCTGATCCGGCAGTTTCTACATTGGTGCAACAATTTCCACATCAGTGTACAAATCAAACACATTCCCGGCAGACTCATTGTCTTGGCTGACACTCTATCCAGGAAAGGTCAAGTCCTCCATCAATCGGTCTTTCTTCCAATCGACACACTTTAGGGGCATCCGATGATCGATCTTTTTGCAACATGGTGGAATCGCAAGTTGCCCACCTTCGTCTCTCTGGTTCCAGACCCAGAAGCTTGGGCCATAGACGCTCTGTCAATCAGCTGGGAGAGGTTGTGGGCTTTCTCCTACTCTCCCACAGTCTTGGAACTGAAAATAATCCAGAGGTTAAGGGGTCAGAACTGTCAGTTGATTCTGATTGCCCCTCTCGGATGGAACAACTCCTGGGTCACCAATCTACTCAATCTGGCGATAGATCTACCCAGGAAGATTACAGTCAGCCCAAATCTTCTCAAGCAACTGCGGTCACAGGTGTTCCACCACTGTCCTTACCGTCTTTATCTTCACGCTTGTCTCTTGTCCGGACGGCCTTGCGAGACAAACAATTTAAACCTTTGATTATGGAGAGAATCTCGAGCAAGAAGGCCCTCTACTCTGAAGGCTTACGAGGGAAAGTGGTATATTTTCAGAGACTGGTACCATATCAATAGCATTGTCCCTTTGAGTGTCTCAATCCCTCAACTGGACAAATTTTTTCTCTGGGTTTTCGAGGAGAAACAGTTGACCCCAATTACTATCAAATGCTACCGCTCCATGATATCAGACACATTCCATCATCACGGTAGATGTGATATCAGGCATGACAAAGATCTGTCAGATCTTTTAGCCAATTTAGAGTTAAATCGACCAAAATCGCTCACCCTGTTTCTAAATGGAATCTGTCCTGGGTTTTACATGGCTCAATTCAGACAATATTGAGTCTTAGCCTACAATTCGTTAAAGCTACTATCATACACATTGGGTTTCTCGATAGCCTTAGCTTCAGCATGCAGGGTGAGTGAGTTACATGCCCTTTCCAGTGACCCGAACTATCTTCAGTTCAGATCAGATGGTTCAGTGGTCCTCTTGATGCAGCCAGGCTTCGTAGCTAAAAATAGGTTACCATCCATTGGCAATCAAAGAGTCGTCATTGGCTCCCTTTCTTCCATAGATAAGTCAGGAGCAACAGCCATGCAAGATGCTGTTAATGCACTCAAGCACTATTTTAAACACACAAAGGCGAGTCGGGTTACATGCAAGCACCACTTTCTTCTGGTGACAGCTAGGAAATGGGATATCACCCCTCAAGCCCTTGCTTGATGGCTGAAGTGGGTTATACGCTCAGCGTACTCTGAGGTCTCATAAGATCAGAGTCCCCTCATGAAGATTACCGCTGATGAGATTAGAGCAATCTCAGCGAGCTTTGCATTCAAATGCAATGTTTAGATCCAAGATATAATAGAAGCTGTTGGCTGGCATGCAGAGTCAACCTTCTCCAGTTTTATCTCAAAGATTTGACCTCGCAGAGCCAAACCTTGAATCTAGTAGGTCCGGTGTTGGCAGCCCAGATGACCACTAGACCCATTTAAAACAATCAGCACAGCCTATCAGCTTCACTGGATTCGTCAGAAAAAAATTTTGTAGTTAAGAAGATTTCTATAACTATCTTCTTAACCATATAAAAGGGTCACATATCATATGACCCTGGGCTGTGTTGTTGATGAAATTAGGAGAACGGGTTATCGTTCAAATGGGGAATCCAGCCATCATTCCCAAGAGGATATCCGGGGTAGAGGTAGGATGCTCAGCATTCCTTCCTCCTATTACCTGTTCTCCTAATGTTAATGTGATTGGGGAATGTATTTGAAGGAGATAGCAAATTTTTAAGTAAATTATGTTTCTCCAAGAATTCTTACCCAATCACATTACTTAAAAACCCTCCCAACCACCCCACCATGCGAGCATCCTCGTATAGTATATATCGCTCAGCTTAAAAGCTAGTGACACCTGGCGGTGGCAGGGCAGATAAGGCATAATAGTTATTGCCCTTTGTCTGTAGGAGATAGACAGAAAAGATGTATTTTCATCTTTTAGTAGAGCGGGATTCGAGAGGTAGCAGGCTTATGTGATTGGGTAAATATTCTCTGAGAAACATAATTTACTTAAAAATTTGCTTTCCGGTTAAAGATGAGACAGATGGTATGTTATAATACAACTGTATTCCCATGAAACGGAGATAAGTACCAAAGTATTCTTGGCACATTCTGTATTTAGATACATAAACAAAAGCTTGCCCGCATGAAACCCTCCATGATCCACATGTTTTGTGGATTTTTTCATTAAAATTTTCTTTAAATCCTATCAAATTCGTGTTAATTTATATTTTAAAAGAAAAGCCAGATAGTTTTCTTTTGTGAAGGTTATGATGTAAAATATTCCCACTATTCATGAAATTATCCAATCAAAGTTAAAAGAATGTGAGCCCCATAAAGAGGAGTACCCTCACTGTACAAAAAAGCCAGACTGAGGCACCCCTAATTATGTTGTTATCGCTACACTCAATGATTATTTTCCGTTAGGTTATTGCATTTGTTTTAACATTAAGCTCGCATCGAAGCACCTGTGATCTTTACTTGGTTATAAATTATTGTGATGGTCAAGTAGTCCCACTTTCTATAAAAAGCAATGTAATGTAAACAGAAAAAAAAGAAAAGATTGGAAGTTTAAGTAGCCATCATCAAGATTATTTGCATTGTTTGGATGCTACATGAAAGTTTGAGACAATCCACAAATACTTGTATAACAATGCATCATGTTGAACTTGAAGACACTGAAGCTTCATTTTCAAAATTGATTTCCTTTTTAATATATGTCTATTTTGAAAGAAAGGAGGAAAAGTAATTTGATGTTTTGAGCCTTCTTAAAATATAAATGATTTTGTTTCCCACTACTGTAGTTTTAATTTTAAGGTAACATGAATTAAAAGCTATTACACTACTGAGTAACAATTGGCATTTAATTGACTATTTACACAAGTTAATGAATCGTAGAATACAATATCTCAGATGCAAAAATCTCAAATAATAATACATTTTATTTAATTGATTGATGAAATCAGTTGTACTGGGTACTGTCTAGTACTAATATTCATACCCTAGCTTCGAGAATCTCGTATTACCTTTCACGTAAAAATATCTAGATGTTAAAAACAAAATGCTT
This sequence comes from Unio pictorum, assembly GCA_030141615.1. NCBI lineage: Eukaryota > Metazoa > Mollusca > Bivalvia > Unionida > Unionidae > Unio > Unio pictorum. The sequence continues at coordinate 7,915,479 of JARLTB010000122.1, forward strand.
CGAGAATCTCGTATTACCTTTCACAGAAAAATATCTAGATGTTAAAAACAACATGCTTCGAGAATCTCGTATTACCTTTCACGTAAAAATATCTAGATGTTAAAAACAAAATGCTTTGAGAATCTATTGTTACCTTTTCTGGAAAAAATATCTAGGTGTTAAAATCATGCTTCTAGAATCTCTTGTTACCTGTTACAGAAAAAGATCTATATGTTATAAACAACATGCTTCGAGAATCTCTTATTATATGTCACGGAAAATTATGTAGATGTTAAAAACAACATGCTTCTAGAACATCTTTTTACCTGCTACAGAAAAATATCTAGATCTTCAAAACAACATGCTTCGAGAATCTCTTGTTACCTATCATGAAAAATTATATAGATGTTATACACTGCTGACCCTCTAGTAAAAATTTGAGCTTAAATAGCCTTGTCATATAATTATTTTTAAAAAATGTAATATGAAGGAGATAATTTATAGATAGACATAGATAATTTATTACACTATTTAAGATGTCTGTTCAATTTAATGCTAATTCCACATAATTATTCTGCCTCACTAGGAAGACACTGTACCCCATTGTCGTAAAACTGCCAGCACACCAAATGAACTCGTGTTCAGAATTTAAAAAATAGTTATAGCCAACATCAGGATTATCAAGATTTTAGGATTATCTTTTATTTTTTATTTTTTCATGTACATACAAATTTTAGTAAATATTTTAGAATATAAGACCACTATGGTTTTTATTTTTAGACTTTTGAGTACAAGTACAAGTTTGACTTTTGTACTCAGTTTTATGACAACAATGTCAGTTTACTCAAAAACACTAACAACCTCATTACAGATTAAGCCAGTTTAACCTGTTTCAATCACAAATCTATTTTCAGATGGGAGAGACACCAAATGAATTTCAGTTGAACAATCCACCAGCAGATGGAATTTCTGCAGTGAAGTTTGGACCCAATTCCAGTCAATTTCTACTAGTTTCTTCCTGGGATACATCTGTCTGTCTGTATGATGTGGTAGCAAACCATCTGCGTATGAGATACAATCATCCTGCACCTGTTCTGGATTGTTGTTTTCAGGTGAAAGATTAAGAATTTTAACTTTAAGCCCTATTTTGCAATAAATTTTTATGCTTTGAGCCACATTAAACCATCTTTTACTTTGGCTGATGAAACACATTGTGCAAAAATAATTTTATTAACAAAGGTAAAAAAAAGATTTAAAAAGTAAAATACTAGAGTCTAGATATTGAGTTTATAAGTTTCTAAACAACTTTTGCAGTGTTCTATCTACAGCACATGAGGGACCTTGAAAATTGTTTTTCTGAACTACAGTAAATGTACATTTTATACATCAAATGTCATGTGTCCTCCATGCCTTCTTTGAAATATAGAGAATTATCTATAATTACCCCAACACTTACACAATGGATTGGGATATTGTTACTGCCCCCTCAGTCTGTCCATTTGTCTGCCTATGGCAAAACTTGTCAGTGCTTTTCCTCCAACACTGCTTGGAGGGTTTTATACATTTTGTGAGAGAGATATGTGGTTGGCATTGATGTCCAATGTGGGGTTTTTCTGTCCATTCGGGGTAATAAATCTGTATATAAAAAATTCTAAGACGGTATATTGTGAATTGAATTCATTATCAATTTATCTCACACAATGCTTTCTCATGTCTGTCTCCGTGGTTTCGAGTCTAAGATTCAGCTAATGTAGGTGTGTGAGAAAGCTTGTCAGTAACTTCTCGTGGGTTGGTGGTTCTTCCCAGTGTTTTCCATGGTTCTTCCTCCACCATTAATACTGGCCGCCATGTATAGTTTATCTTATGCTGAAAAATGGCATTGAACCCTATAACAAACAACAACACACACTGTTCTTCTGTCATTTACATTTTCAAAAAAAGATAGAAAATACTGTATTTTGTTTTCTTTTTTTAAATTAATGATTATTTGTTTGTGACAAACACTTTAAAGGATAACAGTTAAATAAAAACATTAGAGATGTTACAAGGATATGTGAATGCCAAAATAATGCAAAATTTGTATGTATTTGTATACTTTGAGAGAAATGGTGTACAATAACTCTCGCAAATTAGTTTAAAATTTGGCATGTAAAAATGTCCTCTGAGCAGTATACAGTTTTCATATAACTCATTACAGTGGTTGTCACAACACAGGTCATTCCACCAGTAGAATTACTCTTTTGATTGAAGCAAGTAAATTTAACTACACCTCAGTTTGTTGATCTGATTCAGGGAATGCCCGTATGTTCTCTCCACCCATCATGCAGATGCAAAAATAGCACCAGAACATACTGTACCTGTGAATACAGTCAAATTGTCTATTAATCACATGGGTGATGCTGAGATGCCCTTTCTACCACCCATGTCGATGGATAATTGCACCACAGCATACTATATCTGTGAAAACGGTAGAATTTGTTAATTATCTCATATGATATTAAGATGCACCCTCCATGAAGATGAGAATAAGACCAGGCTGAATATACTGTGTCCAGGAATATAGTAAAATCATTGAGTTATCTCATGGTTGTTGTGGATATTTCCTCTCCTCCTTACATGCAGATACAGTGCCAGAACTTACTAGTTTGAAAGCACAGGTGATGGTGTTTATGTATTATAATTATACTAGATGAATCCTGTGAAGCTTGCAATCTTTTTCTCTTCCCTTGTCCATGCATAAAAATATAGTTAAATAAAAATCCAGATTTGCAATTTGACCATTACTGTATGGATGGATGGTCCATACCAACCATGCTACATCACCTGGCTGGACTGCAAAGTATATATCATCTTTGGTGTGCTGTTCTTAATGCCAGCCAAAAGGTCCAGTCCTATGAATGAGCTGTGTATGTTTACAGTTGTCACGAGTCTATTATTTCCAACGAGTGAGCCTTCCAAATCAATTGACACGACAGACCATTCCTATCATTTCCAGTTGATGAAAGTGATGAAATGGAAATTTCATAGCATACTAATCCAACAGTGTAGTGGACAGACTTTATTTCAGAGTAGCAATAGTGGAAATTTATAGGATTTTGTGCAGATTTGATCATCGCCTCAGTCCATGCTACCTACATGCCCAGTGCCTTGTTATATTTTGATGATATTTTATTTCATCATTCAGAATCTTGACACAATGGGTAAAGATTGTAAAAATTACCTGGCATCTTGTTGGGCATTTTTAATCCTGTTAATGCTAGCTAGTTGTGGTGAGTCAGTTGGATTTGAAAAATGTCACATTCTCCACACATAACGCCACGTCATGGTTAGTGAAGAACATTGTGTCGACTTCTTTTTATGCCTAAAAACCTGCTAATAATCATTGCTGTTTTCCTGTGTGCTTCATCCCTTTCAGTATTCCACTTCTGTTTGGGCATTGAATTGATGACTTGAAAAAGCAAGAAGAACAAGAGTTATCCTTTCATTTTCATTACAGTCTACTAAATCAACATAACCCTTTTAGGGAATGTACATGAGAAGGGGTGATTGTCACTAGAGAATTCATAGTGGCAGTTCTTAGCAATGCTATGTCATATGCTTCTATTATAGCAAGCAGGGAGAGGATAGAGAGGAAGACAGTTTGAAATTTTACATGCCTTTAGTCAGTCATCAGTGATAAACTGTCACCCAATGGAAATACACTCTAGGTGCCAGGCTAGTTTTACTACTTCACATTTCTGGTTATGAAGCCTGGAAGCAGTTGAGACCTATGCTTTAGATGCAACGAATACTTGATCAGTCTCTATACATCAGATGTGTATGTAATTCAGTATCCATGTATGAATTCATATGGCCCCAGTTTAAACCATTGGGACTTCATTAAGAGCTCAGGACATCCTCTGCATCAATGATGATGACCCTGCATGACATGCCACCAAAATATTCAGTAAGTTTTGTTTTTTATGAATCATCCTCATTATGTGGTGAATAATCAATGTAGAAAAGTTGGATCTTGTCCTTTCTCAGAATTTTGGTCCAGCTTGGTATGGAACCATTAACACATCAACTTGCTGTCTTCCCCCACCCCACCCCGAAATGCATAAAAATAATCATTCTTACATCAGAAAAGGCATCAAACCAAGATTTTGAAGTTGTACAGTCACAATGACTTTACACGAAGTCATATTCCAGTTTAGTGATTTTTGGTTAACAACATGAATGACCTTACTTGCCTCATCAGCAGTTCAGGGTGGATAATCAATGTGACCTTATCCCTACTCAAAATTTTGTCTCTCTAGATACTGAACTCTTAACACATATAAACATTGAATATGTAGCTCATGCGTCAAACAAGATATTGTTAAGTGAGGAGGTTTCGTAAGCTGTAAAGCTCAGCCTACTCATTGTGGGGGATGTTTACCATGTATAATGCCATGTTATGTGGACCTTTAGTAGTCAGTGGCATGTACATTCTCTAAGAGAAGAGATAATTTTGGTTGATCAAATGACACACAACACTGGTAGTTAACATAGTAACATATGGAGACAGTTAAATTTTGATAAGACAAAATATTCTTTGAAACTTTAGGGTATCCTTGAAAAGTCCTGAAAACTGTAAGTTCATGATAATATTTATTATATTTTTCTCAGCCTGTTCTTTTGGGAGAAAGGGATGAATTTTGATAACTGCTGGATATGCACAGATGTGTAGGAAACATTCTGTTCTTTCATTGCTCCAGACATTTTGAGAGATTTGTTGATTGTTGTAGGGTTCAATGCCATTTTTCAGCACATGATAGACTATACATGGCAGCCAGTATTAATGGTGGAGGAAGAACCCAGGAAAAGCCCTGGAAAGAACCACCAACCCACGATTTCTCACATACCCATGTTGGCCGAATCTGAGCCTCAAACCCACAAAGATAGAGGTGAGATGGCAGTGATCCGTAATGGATAGCGCTTTCTGCCACTCGGGACCCACTTGAGAGAAGGAGGATGTACATTATGTTATTTTCCATATAAGACCAATATGCTGAATACCATGAATCTCTGTGATTGGACATAAAATCAACAGCTGATCTTGTTAATCTAGGAGTTTAAAATCTTGAAATGTTTTGGCTCTTTGAACAAGTTAACATTGATATTTTACAGGATCACTCATTGCTGTTAAAGAAGATGATCCCAAAAGATGGCATATCATAACTTTAAGGAAGGTAAATGGAAAAGCCTTTTGTGTGATGTGAAAACCACTTATAACAATTCCTTAACAATCATCTTTCCAATATTTTACAAGGCCTTAGCATTCTTCAATTGACAATTGTTGGAAAAGCTCATTTTATTAAAGATCAATTTTCTTTCTTACAGGATGCTGTTCATTGCTATAGTGGTGGGCTGGACAACATACTAAAGGTCTACGACTTTAACACCAACTCAGGTATATTGTCATACTGATCTTCATTTATTCCTGTCTAAATTTAGTTAATTCTGGCTTAAAAATGTGTGAGCATGTTAAATTGTAAAATTAGGAATTTTTCAGATTTTGTACAGTTTATGCATAGAGCATCCTGGCATTAATGGCTTTTGGATTTGTACAAAACATGCCAATGCACAATCAAGTATGCCCAACAATATCGAAGTATAGAAAAACCCTTTATTGGCTAATAAAAACCTATTTAGAAGAATTTGACAACATTTTAAAGAAAGCATCCTGGCATAAATTGTTTTCACAATTATTCAAATGCCAGAGCACCATCAAATATCACTATCGTTGCTAAAAACTAAAACTTTAAACAGCTTCGAAAACTACCAGCAGTGTCTAGTCAAATTTGATAATGAACATTATGCACTGAAGATCAACAAGTTTTATCTTTATTTATTAAAGGCAGTTTATCTTCCTTATGTGAACATTGTGGAAAAATCACTGACACCTGGCAAATAAACAGACAACTGAATAAACCCCATTAATCATTTGCTATATTTAGAACAAAGTTTAAGGGAGCTTGCTTTAAACACTTCCAAACTAATCCATTTCTCCCAGATTTCCTAAGCTGAGTATCTTTGAAATTCTAAAGAACAAGTCTTTAACAACTACAGCACAGTCTCTTTATAACCCTGTACATAGATTGTCTAAAATGAGCCCACATTATAAGTTACGGAATCTTGATACTGAGGTGTGTACCATCGCTGGGAACTGAGGACCCGTTAGATACACCCCGTCTTGGACTCTACTGCACGAAGTTTCTTGCAGTCACATTTGACAGGTCACATAAAAGGGGTAGAACTGAAGTGTTTATTGCGTGATTTCCAAGCCCCAGCACTATGGTTTCAGTGCATTATTCCAGAAAGATGGACATTTATATATTTCTGGACCATGAAATTTTGAAATGCATTCACTGTATTTAAGCCTAAAACCTTTTGAAAACTATTAGTTACAGTTTGGTAAAGATCACAGGAACAATTTGATTACTCAATACAGTCAACAATGTGGGGACAGTGCTGCAATCATCAATGCAGCGGTAAAGGAGTGGGTAATTCTCATCTACATTTTGTACCAATATTATAGAAGACTGACAGTAGTTGAATTACTAAAAAAAAAAAAAAAAAAGGACAGCAGCCCCGAGTGGTCTAAAGTGCTCTCCATTACAGATCACTGCCATCTCACCACCTCTGTCTGCGTAGGTTGAAGTCTAAGATTCAGCTAATGTAGTTATGTGAGAAAGCTTGCCAGTAGCTTCTCGCTGCCATGTATAGCCTATCGTGTGCTGAAAAATGGCGTTTTGATGGACACAAATCTGTTCTTTGCTTTGTATGTTGTTTTTTTTCAATGATTTGATCCCTTCGCATGTCTCATCAGTTAGTTGCAGCAAACCTACGTTTATTCTCATGATTTCTATAGATTTCTACTTAGGTGTTGGGGTTGGGGTGCAAAATGTATTTATCACCGATCATAATGTTGCCATATTTAAATCTACTCATTGTTCAATGGTTTGTTGAAAACATTCTGCTTTTTTTTTTTCCCTGACTGCTGACATCAACAAATCTATTATATCGACATTAACAAGATTCATTCTTATAAGTTCTTCAGGACTGTGAACACTTTGCCTGCACCACAGCATAGTTTTGATAAATCTGGACGAGTTCATACTCCAATCTTGACACTGGAAGTAACTGAAATTTGAATCGCACATATATACTGTCCTTTCCTTGAAACTAATTTTCTCTATGATTCAGCTGCTGATATTCTGTACAATGTATTTGAGAATCCCCAATTCATTAATTGTTCAGCACTGTTAACTGCATCACTATTCTGACTTGGTTTACCTTAGTGCAGCGGTTCTCAACCTTTCTAGTGTCGCGACCCTTTTAATGCAATTCCAAATGTTGTGGCGACCCAACCGTAAAATTATTTTCGTTCATAACTGTAATTTTGCTACTGATATGAATCGTAATGTAAATATCTGATATGCAGGATGTATTTTCATTGTTAGAAATCAAACATAATTAAAGCATAGTGATTAATCACAAAAGCAATATGTAATTATATATTGTGAAATAGTTTTACACATTAGAATAGACAAAAAAATTTATATTTCCGATGGTCGTAAGCGACCCCTGGCAAATCGTTGTTCGACCCTTGACGGGGTTGCGACCCACAGGTTGAGAACCGCTGCCTTAGTGAGAGATAGAAGTGTCCAAATGATCTGAACCAAACTGTGGCATGTTACTAACACTTGAAGGAAAAATATTTGGCCCAAACACAGTGAATGCATTCAAAATCTCCTGGTCCAGGATTCTATGTTTTCATGAATAATCCTTTGTGTGGGAAATCAGTGTCACTTGATGAACACTTTAGTTCTGCGAGTTCTGTAGTCTTAAGACAGTTGAGGTGTAATGAGTACAGTCTGTGACACCTTTAGTGATTCTCTAAGAAATAAAAACATTGCAAATTAGACCTAGTTACCAATGAATTGCATTTAGTCAGTGAGACTTATTGACTCTGACAACGAAAATATTGTTGAACTAAACTTGGTTACCTTTGAAATTTTGTACTGTACACTTCCTGTATTTTTTGGTAGTATTTGGTTTCTCATTTCTAAACATGCCAAGTCATGTTTGTTACATCATACACAACAATATGACATTTCTGTCCACGCGTACAAATGTGTCACTGGTCTGTTACAAAACTTACAAGAATAGGATCTGACATATCCTATCATGTACAATGATATAGATCTACCACATTACCTCTACTGGTCATAGACCAAAAGAGTTTATGGGATGGCCTGTTGTCCATCATCCATAGGTCAGTTAACACAAGTTTGTTATCACTATTCTTCCTAACTACATAAAGGATTACTATTCAACTTTACAAACGCACTTTCACCCTATGGTCTAGCTAGACCTAATTAAAAACAGTGTCACTTGGATCTCCAATATGGCTACCACAATTGAGGGATTGTCATATAAACTTAAGGCTTTCACAGAAAGAATTTTTTTAAATGTCTAGTTAGTCCTAAATAAAAATTATTCCAATCTGATATCCAGTATGTCCACAGTGACAGCCATTTTGGTGGGGCCCCGAGTGGCCGAATGGTCTAAAGTGCTTTCCATTACGGATCACTACCGTCTCACCTCTGTCTGCGTGGGTTCGAGTCTAAGATTCGGCTAATTTAGTTATGTGAGAAAGCTTTCCAGTAGCTTCTCGTGGGTCGGCGGTTCTTTCCGGGGGTTTTCCCAGGTTCTTCCTCCACCAATAATACTGGCCACCATGTATAGCCTATCGTGTGCTGAAAAATGGCGTTGAACCCTAAAAACAAACAAACAAAAGACAGCCATTTTGAAAATTGGGCTTTTGCTACTGCTGAATGAAAAGTTATATTTACATGGGGGTTTTACCAGAAGATTTGTACTTTTTAGGCTTGCGCTAACTTAAAATAGTGATGCTCAGACATCCAATATAATGATTAATCATGTTATGACTACTTCTTATGATTGGATAGTCCTACCATAATCAGCTTTTTCATGAAGAGACTCCTCATAATGTCTAGCTGGGTCTACAGTGTATGAAAATGATGTGTATCTGACATGCAGTATTGCTACCATGGCAGCCATCTTGAAACTTTTGTCATTGATACAAGCATCATATTGATATAGAGTTTTCACCAGAAGATTTATTATGATGATCTAGCTGGTCATGTGTGAAATGTTGAAATCATGATCTCCAAAGGGGTGGGTAGAATGGGGACCATTTTTACGGGCACCTGGAGCAGTTAAAGAAAAAATCTTGAGGTCACATTATGAATTGATGTCAGAATGAACTAAAATATGTCTGACTGTTTATAGTTTTAAAAAAATCACTGTTACAATGGAACAAAACTGAGAAGTAACTAGGCATCGAGTTGGTCCTTAAAGTGCTGATTGTTTTCATTTACAAGACACTTTTATTTGTACATGAATAATGCAGTGCTTAAATGCACATAATCATTACTTACAATTTCTCATGATGAGACTGATTGTCATTTGTTGGTTAAAAATAAGAAAAGAAAGGTACATGCTCATTAAGACTATATTTATTAAGATTTGCTTAATGAAATACATGTATTGGTTTATATTGGTCAACATTTCATCCAGATTTGGCTGTTGATATTGGTATAGCATGAGGATATGAAAGATGACTAGCTGGTCATTTACATGGGTACAATCCAGTCTGGTACCAATTTCATGTAAATTTACATTCAGTTAAAATACTTCAAATTAGTTGCTTACATTTTTTTAACAGTTTTTCTTTGAGAGAAATGCTCAAGATAAATATCCATATAAATAAGACACATTAAAATAAATAAAGTATAAAACACTTTATCCAACAAACAAACTCCCATGCAATCCCAGCAACTGCAGGTTTGGGGATCGGTCTAAAATTCCCTTCAAATAACTTGTTACTGGGAGGGGTTCCCAGAATTAAATTTTGAAAAGGGGGATGCAGGATTTCTTGCTAGAAAATGTCACTCATTTGTTTTGAGACTTCATTTATTTACGAAAAAATTCTAATAAAACAAACGTTTTTTGTTAAAATTATAAATAGAATGTTAAAAATATATAATCTTTTGTGGACCACTCTGGTAGCCTAGGTGGTTAGAGCAGCTGCCTCTGGTGCAGAAGGTTGCAGATTCTGACCCCTGCTGGTTCATACCAAAGATTTATAAAAATGATACTTGCAGCTGCCATGCTTGGCACTCAGCATTAAGAGATTATTGTTAGGACTGGTTAGCCAGGTATCAGAATAATGTGATTTGGTGTAACATGATGCTAGATGTCTGCAGCATGATTCTCCAGTGCTAGACATCACTACAAACTGTCACACTGCAGACATCATAGTAATATGATTAAAGTTTTACATGAAGCAGATTGACAGATTTATGCTCTTTTGATACTGATACATAGCAGAAGCAGTCAACAGTATTGGCTTTTGCTTGCATTTTGACATGTTTTTTTTATTTTAGGTACAAATGTTGGAACACATGATGCTCCAATACGGTGCGTAGAATTTTGTCCTGAGGTAAATGTGGTTGTTACTGGCAGCTGGGATTCCACCGTTAAACTGTGGGACCCAAGGACCCCATGCAGTGCAGGTTCTTTCTCCCAGCCAGATAAGGTATTTTAAAGAAATACAAAAAAACCAAAAGCAACTAATTATATAAAATTTGCTGACTGAATAAATGGAAATATTTCTCTATGTTAGAAACTTTGATTCACAGAGATATACTGCAGATTTGTTGTCAGTCATTAATTGGCAGAAATTTTATTTTTTTACATGTCAGCTTTACTATATAGTTTGTTTTAGCTCTTGGTGTATTCATAAATTCACTCTTACCTTGCAGGTAAGATATAGTACTCTAAAAAACAGCTGTTGAGCAAAACTATACGAAACTGGTTATTTGCTTCAATGGAGTTTAATACCTGGTTGGTTTCTTGTGACCATTTAATGTAAATATTCATAATTAATGATTAATGTGCACATAATAAGAACATAATGGATGATAAAATATTGGCCAGTGTCTCTTAAAGTGACAATGGTCTACTAAATTTGAAAGTAAAATTTTCTTTTGATTGTCTTTTGATTTTCTGAACAAGCGTTTCATTTATCATTTCATGATATTGGTAAATGAATCCCTAAACTGCATACAAAATGGCCAAGTTGAATTACATGTTATTTGACCAGAGCTACTTGAAATGAAAACTATTTATGCATCATTAACATGTTTTACCGGTAAACAAATCAGCAGTAGGGTGTTTTATATTACTACATGTTAGTGGATTAATGTTTCCTTCAGGTGTTCAAAAGTTGATATTTATGTTACAAATGTTAGATAAATCTTCATTTGCTACTTCTTTATTTCAAAGTGACCCTCCCCTCTCCACCACCAAAAGTGGGGAGGAGAATCTTCTTGACTCTATTTCTCAGCAAGGTATTTAACTGGAGATAGGCTTGTTTGCATATCTATGTTATAAAACCTTTTGTTGAATATGAAGATTTTGAATTAGTTGTAACTGTCACTTTTCAGGTGTACACATTGTCAGTGTGTGGAGATAGACTGGTTGTTGGCACAGCTGGAAGGCGAATTCTAGTCTGGGACCTAAGGAACATGGGATATGTACAACAAAGACGGGAGTCCAGTCTGAAGTATCAGACGAGATGTATCAGATGTTTTCCAAACAAACTGGGCTATGTCCTGAGTTCCATTGAAGGTAAAGAACATTATATGGCAGCTTCAATCATTGCAGTTTTCAAGATTGATGTACACTTGCCAGCGCAAGCTAATTCTTCAAAACTTCTTAGCCTGATTTTTAATATTCTTAAAATTTAAAATTTATATGGTTGTATAAATTATGCTCCAGTAGATAATATTTCTATTTGCATTTCAAGTTCATATAGTAAGAACCCATACATGACAACCATTACACTTTTGGCGTAATCATTACGCTTTTTTTCCTTAAATTACGTGTAAACTTTTGTGGATTACATAATTTCGGTATATCCACTTTCCCAATATATCAATAATTTGTTTTCTCATTTTTATTAACATCCCATTATCTCACAGACCATATTCTAGAAAAGATGGCTTCTACGTAACTGCTATATAAGAGTATGTTTGTCTGACAACTTATTTAGTATTTATTATGTTCTATTTATAGCAACTATCCTATTTCCAAGAAACATGCTGGTTCTACTTTCAAACTTTTGACCTCAGATTAAACCAAAAATATTTTCTTTCAAATAATTTAGAAATGGATTAGAAACAGGCAAAAAAAAAATGAAACAAAAAATAACAGGATCCTCCAAAGCCTTAGGTGAAGACATGAATGGCCTAATACAGCGCTCCATTTGAAGGCAGCATCATGTTCATTGCAGGCTGTGTTGAAAGAATTGTAATATTTGGCGCTAAAAGTCTTCGGATGAATTCTAGTTGAGATGTGTGTTAGAGCACAAATATTTTTTTTTCCAATAATTAGACAGATGGATCAGAAAAAGACAAAAAAAACTATTCCTCCAAAAATTCAAAGACGAATACAGGAATGGCACAATACAGCATTCCATTCTAGTGCAGCATCATGCCCATTGCAGGCTGTGTGGAAACGATTTTAATATTGGTGATGGTGGTAAATTTGATGTGGAGAAACACTTTAAAACAAAGAAACACATTAATTAGCTCGTCGTACTAACTCCAGTACTAAAGCAACTTCTTATTAACAGGAGAACTCAAGTGCACGTGTTTAATGCAGAGGTGTTTTTTTTACTGAGTTCTTACTAGAACACAGATTACCCATAGCAGGCGGAGGGAGACCATGTTGATCATTTGTTCGACTGAATGTTTCCCGGATTCCAAAATTGCTGCAAAATATGCTTGTGCAAGAACAAAATCATCTCACATTGTTCTGTGTTTAGCAGAAGATACTTCACTTATAATTGCATAAGCCATGAAAATTGGGACTTTTAGTATTTCCGCAGATGGAGTATTGATTATTACAAATGTTTTACCGAGTAGGTGTTAAATACTTCGACAACGAAAAGGGCAGTCATGAGTGTTCTTTCATTACCAGAATTAACAGTAGATTCCACTGCTGAAAACATTTTATTTTCCTGATAATGCTTTGAATAAACACAAGTTGGCATATCTCTAACGGGGTTTGCAGCTGATAATGCATCCTACATTTTGAAAGTGTCTCCATCAGTGTACATACCAGGTTATTCCTGTCATTTGATGCACCTTGCTGCTGGAAAGGCTGCTGATAAAATAGTGGATATTGGTCATTCGCTAATTGATATCTACTGTGACTTTGCCCAAGACACACTAATAATGCTGGACAAATCCGAAACTATCATACCGGATCGGTAGTCGTCCGGGTCAAAAAGGACTGCACCTGCAGTTGTCCACCAGGACAGAAGTGACAAGTGTGCTACTGGTACTTTGCATTTAAAAATTTTTTTGTAGACACAGGCATTGTGACATGATCAAACTGGTTAGATGTTCAGCAACACAGCGCCTCCAAGACCACACTAGGTCAAGGGACTGATGCTGATTTTTTGGAGAAAAGTAGTAAAAGGAAAGAAAAATTGATTAGTGATTGCAAATTTTTTAAATATTACTATATCCAGTTCATTATCACAACAATCAGTTTGTTGGAGGAAAATGGCAGACAAACAATGTTGGGAGGTATATATAATTTATGCCTGTTGATTGGTTACTGATTGACTAATGACGATAGGTTAATTCTAGAATTTTCTGCTTCTTAATAAAGTTATAGATAACATTTGATAGAGCATCCAGGTATTAAGGCTTTTCAGATTGTTGAATGATGCCAAGAAACAGTTTAATATGGATGCAAAAATGTTATGTATTTACTGAATAGAAGACTTTTGTGACTCTACCAAAAATAGGAACCAGAAATTTCATATTTTATGTGTTTCAAATCACATTATGTTAGCTATTTCACTCTTGTTTTAATACTAAAAATAAAATAAAATAATGTGTTATGCAGTATTTGTTAATTATTTTTTACTTGTATAAAAGAACAAATGATAATAGAAAGTAACAAATTCCCATTCTTATGTAGGTCGTGTTGCAGTGGAATATTTGGATCCAAGCCCGGAATCTCAAAAGAAAAAGTATGCATTCAAATGTCATCGCATCAAAGAAAATGGGGTGGAAATGATCTATCCAGTAAACTCCATTGCTTTCCATCCATTACACAATACGTTTGCCTCTGGTGGTTCTGATGGGTTTGTCAACATCTGGGATGGCTTCAACAAAAAGAGGCTATGCCAGTTTCACAGGTATGTCATCTGCATTGTATACAGGCCTCAACATTCCCATTAATGTTCCACTTAAAGTGTTTGGTATCCTTCAGCTTACTGTTTAATTATGTTTGAATGAAAACACTAGCTGAGAGAATCTGTTTTTATTTATTGCAAAAGAAGACTACACTATTTCTTTGCGATATTTTAATTTAAGGTTTAAAAAGTTTACTAGTCTATATTGTACTATCATTTGTTGCTTTCTTTAGCACTGATCTACCTTAAAGTATGTCAACACAAGTAAATTTTTGATAACAAATGTGTACTTCAGTTTTCCTGTAAAATTTGCAAATGAGATATAGCTACAAAATAACCTTATTTATTTTAATGAATTTTGTTATTATTTAAGCTTATTCTAGTAGTTTTTGACTCCACTGCCTTCTTTAAAAAGGAGTTTTAATAACTATTTGTATATTTGCATAATTTTGGGGCATTTTAATGAATGATATGGGGCATTTTAATGAATGTAATGCAGGTATTCTTTAGTATGTCTACATGTTTTTAGAAAGTTAATTTTATTCGTTAGCAAGTATCCCATTAAGGTAAATTTTGTGCTGTTTGACCGTGGTAGCAGAATAAAGTATAGACTATTGGCATTGATAGTGTCTTTAAAGTATAGACTATTGGCATTGATAGTGTCTTTAAAGTATAGACTATTGGCATTGATAGTGTCTTTCTCTTTATAGATACCCTACTAGTATAGCATCGCTTGCCTTCAGCCATGACGGTTCAGTGTTGGCCATTGCTTCTTCCTACATGTTTGAAAATGAAGAAATGAAATATGTACCCGAAGATAACATATTTATACGAAATGTTAGTGACCAGGAGACGAAGCCGAAGTCCTAAACCTGCAGTGTTCAGTGAGCCTGTCCAAAACGTTTCATACTAATGTATGAACACTTTACCTTTGGAAGAACTGTTAGGTATATTCATACCATGTTTAGAGGCTTCATTTACTGTATCGATGCTTGTATGAAGGGACAATATCTGTTTATGTTTGTTTGGTAGAAGCCTTCATGAAGATAAAAATGGAAACCAGTTTCATCTTCAAACATTTGGACCTGTTGGTAATAATCTCCAGGTTGAGTAGCCAGTTAATAACACTGTTGTAAGTGGATGTGAACATTCATAAAGAGAGAATAATTGTACCTGTATATACTCCCTTCTAATCTCAATAGCTACTAGTACAGGAGACTACCATGGAAAAAACATGAAAAAGTAACCATGTTACACATGCCATGGTTTGAATTTGTGAAATTCTGGTTTGCCTAGGTGAAATCTAGAGTATTCATTGACCATTTATGCTCGGTGAAGTATTAAAGTTGTTTAATGTAGAAACAAACAAAACAAAACAATATTCTTTGTCTATGGATTTAAGAAAACAGCAAAATTACAATGAATCTTTAAACATATTTTTCTTACAACATTTGTGTGAGATATTATTTTTTAAATAAAAACCTTGATTTTATTAGCTTCTGAACTTTGCAGTTTATAGTCAGTGTCATGATCTTCCAGTAATATATGTTTAGAAGTATTGGGTTTGTTTTTTTTAAAATTTATTCTTAGCTGTCTTGAGTAGAAAAATGTTAGAAATTTAATGGATATTAATTCATATATCAAACAACTTTATAATTTAAATGTGTTATAAGTCTGTGCTCTTGCAATACATAACAAAAAAAAGTGAGAAAATAGAACTTCCAAAACTGTGAATCAAATCCAAAATAATCACAGAATTACAGACACAAGTCCTAATAAAAAAAGTTCTGAATAAACTTTAGTGAAAATCTGAATTAAACCAAATACTGAAATTAATGATGTGCCTAGGATGGCTTGTAAAAAGTTGATGTGTCAACATTCTTTTGTTGGATCTCAATAATTCATCCAAGAATTTCTTTGAAATTTCACTGTAAATTCAAATTTCTATTTCCAAAAACATGATCAGATCTCTTTTTTTTTATAGAGAAGAAATAGTTTGAATAATTCCAAATCAAATACTGTGCATATTAATGGTAAGGGATCATCCATAAAGGACGTCCACGATGATGGGGGGTGGGGTGTTCAAGTGCGGACAAGGGAGAAGGAGCAGATGTCTACAAGCTAGTATTTTTTTAAATGATATTCTGTGTTGAACAGCAGCTTTAGGACAGTTACTTTACTATTCCAGTATATTTTGTGGATGTCCTTTATTGGTGATACCTAAGTATTAATTATTTGTTAATTTTGTGCCACAGAATATATATGAATGGGTTGGCATTAATACATAGGTCGGGCTCCCAGTGCCTGAGGTTGATTACATGGCCGACATATCAGCCCTGTTAACCTAAGCTAGTATACAAAAAGCCAAGTAAGATGCACCATAGCCTGTATAATGCTCAGACCATAGAGCAGTGTCTAATGATAGATGGGGTCGTCCTCAGCCCAGGAGGGGGTGGGTAAGCCACACGCGGACAAGGGTAGGGGTTAGGAAAACAGGTATTATCTGTGGACGTCCTTTATGAACAACTCCCAGCTTGATTCTGTTAAGATGTTAAAGCACAAATAACAGACTTTCAGTTATGACACAAAACAAAACCCTGGATAAGGCTGAAAAGTTAATTGTTCTAGAAAGATCTTGGTTATAATTAGAAACTCCCTCCCTCAAATCACAATAAAACATGACAATCATCACATAGTCTAGCTATGAAAAAGATACAATGTCCTTGTATGATAATGATCCTCACCATGGAGAAAAAAGTTATTAATAACCCACAGCATATAATGAAATAAGAAATTTTATTTTAAAAAATCTAACCAAGTAACAATGCAAATTAAATATACATAACAAATAAAAAAAAATTGTAGGATACAAGTTGATTTCAGTAAATGCTTCAAAAAGATTTCAACAATGTTTCACCTAAATGAAGAATCGATTTGAATCAGCATCAGATTTTTATATACTAGTATCTTCTGTTATTATATGTTCATTTTTTTCTGTTAACTTTACATGGCCAAAATCGTTCATTAATTTACAATATTGCACTCACTCGCAAACACTTCATATTGAACTGAATAAAGGAACTACTTTTTATTTGTAAATAAACAATGGATGCAGATGCCAGCACTTCTGAGTCTTTGGGTTGGACCACACTTGTATCAGTCGCTTGCACTTCATGGATCCACTACATATACAGTCATACACATACACAAGTACAGACAGCATACAGCACCCTTGTATTAGCTGTCTACAGTCGTGGCTCCACCACATATACATCATACATATAGATAGCTCTACTCGTCAGCACTATGGCTTAAGAACACAGTGGAGAACGTGCACTCCTTGACAACATCCAAGGCGACTAGTGTCGGTTATAAATTGATCTTGCTTAAATCCATATGACAGTGAGTAATAGGGTAAAATACCACTGCATATCATGATTATAATGTTCATCGTCGCAAGTAACTGCATATCATGATTATAATGTTCCTCGTCGCAAGTAATTTCCAGTGAGATACATGCTGGTTCCATTGCTTACATGGAAAAACACTTTTCACCCTAGATAACGTTGTACGCTTGCACAACGAAAAATAGTTTGATATTTCTAAGGCATAACAAAGTTATTTTTTTTTACCTAATTCTGTGACAAAAGCGTCTTTTTGATAATTGCAGAAAGACCTTACATTTTTCCCATATGATTTCAAACATTCAATGTACTTCATGTAGAATTGGCAGTCTAAATCCAGTCCATAAATACTAAATTTTGTTGAAATGACAAAAATACCCAAATCGATTCATTCCAGATCAAATGTTACATGCGCATTAATAATGTTGTGTATATACGAATCTGCGCTTGTGTATTTAGTTTGGAGTACGGTATACATTCAGATACTTTGTTTCATGTAGTGTGTTTTTGTTTATGTAATAAAGCCTTGGGTAGAATAAGAAAATTAGCATATAAAAAGGTTACTGTATTTGTATGGGAAAATATGAACTCATTTTGTCGGATAGATATACTATACAATACCAAGCAGTATTTCCATCCTAAAAACTCATTAATATTTTCCCATACAAATGCAGTAACTTATAATTATTCTTTCTTTCATTTCCATTAATGCTAATTGTTAATACCATATGCTTTTTCTAATTTCTCTCTATCCTTACTTATCTCACAACATACAGATTTTTGGCAGTGAGTGTAAATTACATTTACCTAATACATATTTACATGTGCATTGAAACAATATTAAAAGCTTTATAATTATTTTTCTAAAAGGTTAAAATGAAACAAAACACATGTAAAGCTAATATTGTATTACCAAATTACATATAGTACCTTGATTTATCCTATTTCTTTGTTGGTCTCTACAAATGAAAACACAGGAAAAATGGAGGTGGGTGGGGTGTCTTTATCATTATAAGCTAACCTTTTTCGTTTACATTTATGATGCAGAGTAACAAAACCCATGCTGTTTAGTTATGCAAGCCAGTTGACCAATATCAGATCTATATTGGACTCTTTGTTAAATAACTAGTATTAAAGTAACCACCCCACCCCACCCTGATTCTGACTGGTTGATTACAAAACGGATTTTTGTTTCTTGTTTGAATCAAAGTGTTGTGCTGGAATATTGTCATATGTTGTTATCTATGCATTCTTTGATTGAAGGGAATTATTTTCACATTATTGCCTTGGAAGAATTAATTTCCTTAAGTTGCAAACAGAACTATGTTGAAAGGATAATTCACCCACTGCCAAATGTAAATCAAATACAAGACCATGGTCTTTATAGATATACCTTTAGAAATCCTTTAGAAAAACATAATCTTCATCTCGCATGTTGAAGGTTCTTGTGTATAAAACCAAATTTAGAATTAATTATGAAAAGATCTATCGTTAGACAGTTGTAAAGATTATTTTGCAGTTCTTGTTCTTTCATATTTTATGAAAATGAACCTCCATGTGTATGCTTACATTCATAAATTTTTATCTTTTATGTTCAGCATATGTTAGTGATCCTGAGAAACCCTTCAATGAACACTTTAAAACATGAAATGTGTTTTAAGAAATGCTTGTAATGTCTTGAGATGAGCTCTTGTTATATCAATGGCTTAACCTCACAGGTTCACATCCTGGGACCTGATGCGAAAGCTGGATTGTTCCTGGGAGTAACGAAATACAATATAGCTAAACTGATAAACGCCTAGCAGAAAAAAACAAGAACTATTAGTAATGAAACATGTATACATACTAAGTGCAGTATAGTAACAAAGCTCACACTTCACTGAATTTTAGATAAAACTGCTGAATCAACATTGTGTCAATCAAGTCTATGGGCACACAAATGTTTGCTGGGTAAATAATCCTGAAATTACTTACTCAAAAAGTCCACCATTCTCAAAACCATGGAATTGGATCAAATTTCTTCAGATTTTTTTTCAGCATGAACTGGCCAACTTTTTATGAGTTTTTAGGGTCCATTTCAAGTGAACATTGATCTTCATCTGACATCATCCTTTTTTAAATAATGGTCATTATCTATTTAGCAAACCATGTGAGGAATGTCATTTAATTCTTCTATGAAGTCTGCTTTTTAAGCAAAAAGAAAAGCGCGTTTCCTAATGTAGTAGTTTTAAAATTAGGGTAGGTGGATACTTTTGGGGGTAAATATTATGTATATATATATATATATATATATATATATATATATATATCATCAGTCCAGTCTCTTGACCTAGTTTGGTCATTGAGGTTCTGTGCTGAACATGACCAGTTCCCTCAACTTGTCTCGATCATCATGTGCCAATGCCTATGTCTCCGCCAAACTTTTCCTGGTCCATTCTGTGATGTTGCCAGTCCACTCTTTTCTGTCTACCTCACCTTCTGTCACCCTCGACACTGTCCTGCAGTACAGTTATGAATAGTCTGTTGGCTCTAGTGACATGGCCATACCATTTCAGCTTTGTCTTTTTGACAGTGGTGAGGAGGTCTTCATAATGGCCTACTGTGTGCCTGTTGGTGTTATGCACTTCTTTTGTTATGTGGTCCATGTAAGAGAGGCCAAGGATGTTTCTGTAGCATTTCATTTCAATTGCCTGAATTCTTCATTGTAATTCTGCTGTCAGGGTCCAGGACTCACATGAATACAAATATATTGAGATGACTAGTGGTCTCAATAGTCTGATTTTAGTCTATCATATATTTGTCTCTCCAGATGGGTCTTATCTTTGACATAGCTGCCGTTGTTTGTGCTGCTCGTGACAAAATTTCTGCTCTTGATCCCTCAGTGATTATAGAACCAAGATATTTGAACTGGTTCACTGTTTCCAGTTCTTGTCCTCTGACTTGAATCTTGGCTGAGATTTGTTTGCCACTATTTGTCATCAGCTTTGTCTTCTCTGTGCTTATCTCCCCGTCAAATTTGGAAAATGTTTCATCCAGGTTCTTCACTAAGGTGACAAGCTCATCTTCACTGCGTGCCAGCCCATCAATGTCGTCTGCAAAGCATAGGTTGGTGATGTTACGTCCTCCAATGCTGACTGGCCCACAGTGGTTCTCCAGGGCTCATTATGTGCTCAAAGTAGATGTTGAAAAGCGTGGGTAACACGAGACAGCCTTGACGTATTCCAACTGTTGTCTTGAACTAGTCCTCCACAGAACCTTGAGCAAATTACTGCACTGGTAGCCTTGGCGTACAGCTGCTTGATGGTATTGGTTAGCTTTTGATCCATGTTAAACTTATTCATTGTGGCCCACAACCCCTCATGCTACACTCTGTCAAAGGCGTTTTTGAAATCTATGAACAGATGTTTTGTTGATGTTGCGAGTACCTTTCACACAGAACCCTGAGATTGAATATTTGTTGTTATGCTTCTTCCACTCCGGAACCGGCCTACTCTTCTGCGATAATTTCTTCTGCTTGTGGTTTCAGTCTGTTTAACATGATCTTCAGCATCACCTTACTAGCATGGTTAATCAAACTGATAGTTCTGTAAGTTTGTCACAGCTGGACATTGCCTTTTTGGGGGAATTTAATAATCAGTGACTTTGTTTACCGTATTGGTCATTCACCTTTCTGCCAGATCTTGTTCCAGATTTTTTTAGTACCTCTATCACTGATACCCCTCCATCTTCGTTATAAGTTCAGCTGCGATGTTGTCTACTCCAGCTACCTTCTCCTTCATTGCTCTTATTGCTGACTCCACCTTTTCTTTGAGAATGGGGAAATCATCATCATTTGTGGAGTTTGGAACTTCAAGCACCTCTGGATGGATGGTTATAGAGGTTGTTTTTTTTTACAATACTCAGTCCATCTTTTTGCAATGTCACTTCCTTCTGTGAGGCATTTTCCATTTTCGTCTTGAATGGTACTCACTCTTGATTGCTTCTCTCTGGTGAGGTACTTCACAATTTTGAATGCCTTTTTGCTGTTATTCTTTATCACATTGTTCTCTATTTCTGTGCACTTTTGTCCAATCCAATCTTCTTTTGCTTTCTTCACGTTTTTCTGATATTCTTGTGTATTACTCTGTACTCCATCGGTTGTCTGGTGCTTTTAAAGTTTCTTCGGGCATCACACAGATTCAGAATCACTGCTGTAACCCAGGTTGTTTTTTTTGGGTGGGGGGGCGATGGAGGTCAATGATTGTGCAATCAGTAATATGTTGACAATTTGTGCAACTAAACAAATAAAGATAATTGTTTTATGATATTAGAACTGCAATGGTTTCTTTAATTCTTTGGAATTCATTGCTGCCTTTTTGCAATTTGGTGTTTATCACCTATATCATGCAGTAATGCTCTCAGAATTTTATCATAAGGGAGGGATTTGCCCCCATTGTTAGAAAAAAGGCGGGATAGAACAAAAATTAAAGGGGGAAGAGAAAGCGAAAAAATAGTTCAGGATTGACATAACATTCAACATCCATCTCTTTCTTCCTAAACCACTCTGTAAAACTCAAAATCAAAATCTTTAAAAGTTGTTGCCTCTAGATGTATAAACATTAACATGTTCATTGATTCTCAGCTTAATTTTTTTTTTATATACATGTATATGAATATTGTTCTGTACTGATAATTCTGCTCCAAAAAAAGATTTTTTCACTAGCATACGCTGTCAAATTTTAAACAGGCAGATAAATATCTTTACTATTTCATTTTTTGATTCTTATTTATTAAATTTATCATAACTTTATGCTAGGGTTGTAAGGTTCTGTAGCATGTAAATCCAGCATGGTTCGATTATGATGATAAAAGAAACAAAAGGTGCACTCTACTTTTAAATTGTATTTTAAATTGGCTCATTTGCCTTTTCTGCATTTAATTTCAAAATACTGCTTAAACGAGGTATTGTCCAGCATGCTGTCTGTTTATGTCCATGCAGCATGTACATCAGATTTAATGTCATTGTTTGGTTCAAAATTATTCACTGGTATTTCCAAAAGCACTTTCCCAGCTTAAAAAAAACTGATATACTTCCAAACTTTAAAAATAACTTATCTTCCAAAAACAACTGATATACTTCCGAACTTTAAAAATAAACTTCATTATTATGGTTAGCCTACTATTTGCCAAATTAAATCACCATGTTAATGCTAGAAATCTGCCATTTTTTGCCATTTTGGGCCTTCAAGATAGACCACATTTTAAATGCACATTTTTAAAACTTCCTTGATACAAGATTCAAACTTTGAAACAATGCCTGTTATGGGGCCCAATGTGCCAATCAGATTTTGTTTAACAACCTCTCATGACCAGCCCATGAAACCAGATGTGTAAACAGTTTTTAAAAAAATACAGGCAACGACAAGCAATGCAATATTTCTACCATTTCTACAAGCACTTTAAGGGTTATCGGATGAATAAAGTTGTATACTATGTTGATTTTTAGACTTGTATCAAGCAAGGTTCAATTCTGAGGCTAATTTAAGTGGTATTTTTTTTTTTAGCCTAATGGCTTAATTTTAAGTGGGCAACAAACTCTGTACAACATACTAAGTGCTTCAAGTACTGGGCTCAACCAGCTCAATTAGATGTACAAATGAATTTTGGATTTTTTATATACCCTGGGCAAAAAAAATGCCAGGGTCAGCAACAGAAAAATGGACGGTTGGCTGAAAGAAAACACACCTTTTCTGGCTGTATTATAATCTTGTAGCTGAACTTGGTTCCTACACGAGGAAGACTCGAGTAAAGTAATTTCATCATTTTTCAGTTAAGTTCACATATCTGCACTCTGATGTACTTGGATCACATCAAGTGTTTAACTCATTCGGCCCCGATAACGCCATTGCGCATAATCCAGTTTCTGCATTCAACGGCCGATACCGCCATTTTGCAAAGTTTCTCGACTGCATTCAATGGCCGGTCCTGCTGATCCGCGGTCCGAATGTCTTTGATTGGTTACAAATGGGTTTTTTCAAGAATCAGGCCCACTTGTAACCAATCAGAAATGAATTTACTTTTGTTTGGGCAAACTTGAAATGTTCAGAAATCAAGGATTACTACTTGAGAGTAATTTCAATACACGTGTTCTGTTCTTGAAAAATCGTAAAATGATGGTGGAAACAAGAGTGATTTTTTATGGCGGTGATGGCGAAAATGAGGAGTTTCTCGGGTTTGATCATGAAAATATTGAGTAAGTAGAGGAAAGATATGTTGGACAGTTGGATAATTTGTGAGATTTCAAATGGAACATTGAAGATTCTTGAGATTGAATAGTCAGAAGAAGAGGATGCTGATAGCGAAAATGAATGAGTTTCTGCCAATCTAGCAGATTGGAGCGATCGTCTTATGCCTGTCCAAATCAATGATTTTAGTGGACTGAATCCTGGACCTACAACAAACATTGACAAATTGACAAGGAAAAAAAGAGAAATCTTGTTTTTTCACTTATTATTTTTTCCGGAGAAACTGTACACGGACATCGCAAACGAAACCAATCCATATGCCCAAAAATGCATATTGTATTATTGGTATCACCAAACAAAACGTGGTATCCAACCTGCAATATGTGTTTATTGAACAACGTTCTATCTGAACCAAAAACTGGATGTGAACATTGCCATGTAAATGTATGTACAAATTGTTTCAAACCATATCACATTAAATTTTCCTGGTTTATTTTAATGAAATTAACTGCTGACGATGTAATATTCCAAACAATGTTGCACATAATTTTGTAAAAAGTGTATAAATAAATTGTGAAAGATTTGGACAAATAGAAGAAAAAAATACATCATTGTGTCGTGTAGACAAATTCATTTGGATTAACTGGTGAAAATTTCATGGATTAATATTGGATAAAAGAAGAGAAATTAAAGTAAGTGTGAAGGCATGTGCATGATTTTTACAAAATTTTCCAAACAGGTAAAACACTCTGGGGCACAAGCAGCTATACACAGCTTAGTGTGGCTAGGGCACAGTAGCAGTGTTACTGACAAGTTTATTGGGGCTGAATCAGTTATAATGCTTGCCAACTGCACTGAGCAGGGGGCAGCTGATCATATGTGTGATTTACATGTGGAATGATAACATTATCCCAACCGATGCAGATCCAAGTTAAATTTTTCCATGGTATTCCAAAAATATGTGTGATTTTGATTTTCAACAAAGCATTAAGAAAATTCGGTCATGATGTCTAGTACTGGAGCATCATATCATGACGTACCACCCAGTCACATTATCATGACGTACCACCCAGTCACATTATCATGACATCAGGCTGACCAGTCCTAACACTAACTTCTTAATGCCTTGGTATGACTTGGGCAGGGTTCAAAACCGTGACTTCCACACCCGAGGTGGACACTCTAACCACTCGGTCACTGGAACAGTCATCAGAAAGTAACTGATGATGCAACATGTACTTTAATTACCTATTGGCTCAAGTGTTGTTGACTTTGTTGGCTACATTTAGTGTCGAATATAAGTGGCTGATCATAACATGTGTTTGATTTGTTTTCATACAGGTGGTACTATTGTTCTAGCCAACAAAGCAAGCACCATATATTAAAAGAGTTTGTTTTTTTTAAAATATATTCTGTATTCTTCTTTGGGGTATTTATAACAGTTAATTCCTGAAGATAAATAAATGCAAACTTTGGCAAAACGACAAATTTAAAAATTAAAAAAAAATTGAGACCCACAAAAATAAATAATATAGAATTGTAGTATGAAATAATAAGAACTGAAAATTTGAGTGACGATTTTTACTCGCGTTTGAGACATTTGATGAAAGTGGGACCAGGTGAAAGATATGTCACGAGTACAAGATATAAAATAAAATAAATTTTAATGCTATAATTATTTATTATATGAAACGTTCTCAAATGCTTTTCTTTGTAATCAAATAAATCTCTTATTTATATTTATTCATTAAACACTTATAATTTATCTACAGATATTAAACATCTGTCTTTGAAGAACCTGTGCCTTTCTAAGTGACTATCATCCTTCTTGGTGAAAAATGACATGACTGAAGGTGTATTCTTAACAGCCACATTTTCTTCTTCATCATCGTCTTCCCTGAAAGAAATTTTACAAAAGTATTAAATATGAAGAACGAATTTATCTATAATAAAAGTTATCCATATGTAGTGAAACTTGCCTTAGCAGACACCATCATATAAATCAGATCTGCTAATCAAGGACAATAATTATATTCTTTTCTTGGAAATCATTTTTAACATCTAATCTACAAATATGCCCATAAAAAAATCAATTAAAAGCCCCTCCAGTATCACGTGTGAACATATGCAATTATATTTTGTAAAAGTAACATTGTTTTTACTGGAATTATTTTGGGAGAGGGTATTTACAGGCATTGCAGATTGCCAATTCCAAATTAAAAAAATGTTTAACAATAAATAATGACCAAAAGAACTTATTTATTTACAATTTATTTATTAAGTTTGGAAATTACAAGGGCAGAAAAATTCATAGATCTCAATTTCTGGGCAAGGATTTGAGCATCTCTGATCATGCTGCAGTATTTTACCTTCAGGTAAATTAAAAATATTTGACAGTAATTTACAATGGGTAATTTTCAAAACTTTAAATTTGCAGCCAAGCCAGCACATGCCCTACTTTAACTGGGTATTCACTACCACCACTTCAAAATTTTACCAGCTGTACTAAAGTCATTATGACTAGCAAATACTTCCCTTAAAATCTAACTCAAAACTGGCATGGTAGTTTGGGAAAACTGACATTAATGAACATCCTTGCTATCTTGTGAAAATTAATTTAAAAAACTTCATGTTCTTTTTTATTGCTTTTTTAGGCAATTTTAAATATGACAAATATCATTCTTATAAGCTAAATTCATTTTTTCTTTTAATATAGGCAAGTTGGAGGGGGTGTATGACAAATCTTGTAACAACAGGAAGGGATTGTTAGTCCTGAAAATTCAAGTTCATTCCTTATACTAATTTTCATGGTTTTATGATTGTTAAGCACAACTCACGAGCCATTAATCTGTGAAGACTACATGTATATAGGCCGACTCCATCCACAAGCATCTTCAAAAATTTAAGCACTGACAACTTGAATGTCATATTTGTTTAATAATGTTAACCCATAAAAACAAACAAATTCAGGCTGAATCTATTATTAAATTACTTTTTTTATATATTACCTAATTTGGACCCCAAAAATATATATGGAAGAAAGACTTGAATTTATAATTTTATAAAAAGTTGTCAAATTTGTGTTCATCATACACATATAAAGTAGTAAAAATCAAATGCTCAGATGACAAGAATAAATTAACTGAATTTTAGTGAAGATGGCATTCCTTTATACTGGTAAATGCCGATCCCAATTACAGATTGCGATCCTTTATACTGGTAAATGCCGAACTCAATTACAAATCGTATTCCTTTATACTGATAAATGCGGAACCCGATAACAGATCACATTTCTTTACACTGGTAAATGCCGAAATCAATTACAGATCGCATTCCTTTATACTGATAAATGCCAAATCCAATTACAGATCGCATTCCTTTATACTGGTAAATGCCAAATCCAATTACAGATCGCATTCCTTTATACTGGTAAATGCCAAATCCAACTACAGATCACATTCCTTTACACTGGTAAATGCCGAAATCAATTACAGATTGCATTCCTTTATACTGATAAATGCCGAACCCAATTACAGATCACATTCCTTTACACTGGTAAATGCCGAACCCAATTACAGATCACATTTCTTTAAACTGGTAAATGCCGAACCCAATTACAGATCACATTCCTTTAACTTATACTGGTACATGTAAATGCCAAATCCAATTAATGTCAAGGCTGAAAGTTTATTGGTTCTGCTCATTCCATGTGCCTCTGGTGCTAATACATATGCATTAACATTTCAATTCACCAAGACAACTGTAACATGTTTCTTTTGGGGGGGGGGGGCTCATAAATTACTGCTTATACGCCAATATGAGTCTAGTCCAGCTGTATACAGCATAAAGCCTGTTTTGCTGTCACAGAATGTTCCAGCAGATCAGGTCTATGCTGTTTTGTTTTAACTGATTACTCTTAGCATGTTGCATACACCCAGATCTGACAGTGCATCAGGCAATAGCAGATTTGAGTACGTGTAGTTTGCAGTTCGACTGGATTTATGTGAGTATATATGGTAGCAAATTCTCAATACTAAATCACCATGCTGCACTTTACAATTGTATAATTAACATAATGTTCATAACTTGTGAGACTTATTTAAAGCTAACATGTTTTACATTAAACTTTTAAAAATTATTCAGAAAATATAAGACAAAACGTCACTTGAAATATCGGTTTCTTACCAACTAACATTTACACAGTGCTCCTCAATCAACTTGTCAGCCGTTGACCAACTAAATCGCACAAAACTTGGAAACCCAAACACCTTATCCATGTTGTTCGTCAAAAACTTTTTAGTGTTTGGATCTATAATGGTACAAAAGAAAAATGTATCTAATAAAATAAAGAAATAACATATAATAAACAATTTCAAAATGAAAGAATAGAAATGTCATAAAATCTGATTTAGAGACAGCTTTATTTATATTTAAAATGTGCATGCCCAACTGCAGACCCACACAAAGTTAAAAACTTGAGAGGAAAAAAAATGTTAAAACTTGCAATAGTGGTTTCAAAATTTGTCAGGTGACTGACACATTACAAACATGCCTTCGAAATTTAATTTGTACAACTGAAGTCGATTTTGCTTAATTGTGCCAACAAATATTTTGTTCTACCACCACCAATCTTCCGAGTCAAAAATGTGAAAAGCCACCCAAAATGTTGTTTCTAGTTGCACTGGTTAAAAAATTAGGGTCTTTAGGTATGTTTATTTTGGTCTTTTCTAAATAACTTATATATATAATATATATATATATATTAGTTATTTAGAAAAGACCAAAATAAACATACCTAAAGACCATAATTTTTTTATATATATATAATACTAAACACTTCAATTACTGGGCAAAACTGGCTCAATTAGGTGCACCGATCAATTTTGGTTCAAAGTTTTGTTTAAAATGGAGTGAGGTGGAGGAGAACTACAGCCAGCAAATAAAAACAGACAGGTGGCCAACTGGAAACACATTTTTTGGTAGGGGCCTACAAGGCTGACAACCTGTGATAATGACTTGGAACTCCAATCAAGTCATTTACATATAAATGACTATTCCTACCAGAAATTCAACAAAAAGTTTTTAAAAATGTAATTAAAATACAGCATGAAAATCTAACATGGCCATACCCATACAAACAAAATTGTGGATATGAAAATTTACTAGTATACTGCAATTGATTTGTATACACTGTGCTGCATGTTGATATGTTGTTGGTCTCTTCATCAAATCTATCTATATTTCAGCAATAATGCCTATTAAAATTCATTTGTTCATCAAAAGTGTTTTGGGCTTAACTGTGCTAACAAAGTTTTTTGCAAGAAAAGTGCAAAACACTTGAATAAAAATGGTTATAACTGCCTGAATACTTTATCAGACAATTAAAATCAAATCAGTTCATTAACATCCATAAAATCTGGTAATCTAAGCATGAATACAAGTATGCCAAGATTTCATCCGATTAACTCAATTTTTCCTTGATTTTGCAAACAGGTTTATTTTACAAAAGTCTAAAGTCCCAACAGTTCTATAACTTCTTTTTATTTTCAATTATTATAATGGCCATAAAGTTAAATTAGTTCATTTACATATACATACAAATATGTCAGCCATATTAAATGGGTCTACAATAAGTGGTTTTTTACTTTGTCTTGCAAACAAGTTTCTCAGATCAAAAAGGACCTGACTAAATAATTAGTTACCTTTTACAAACAGTGGAATCACATTCCTTGAAAATCTAATCAGGTCATTTAGTTATGCCAATAACGTGTGCTAAATTTGATGGGTTAAGCTTAATAGTTTAGCGTACATCAAATAAACACTTTAGCTTTCATTGCTGTGTCAATGTCTGAGTGTAGCTGAGAAAGAAGTGCATGTGACCCCAAAATCAAGACATGTTAGGACTTAGTTAAATGCCATATTTAAATTTGGATAAATATTTTGGGGTTAATCAGCAAGCTGACAAAGACTAATGAGATTGAGAAGAGCGCTTAAGTTGCTAGAACTGATAACATGGATGGGACAGTAGCCAAGTGTAAGTGATGCTCATCTTAGTATTTGGAATAAGACCTTTCTTTGGATTGACAAAACTGACAAAAATTAGTCAAACTGATGGAAAAACAAGAGCTCTATGTCAGTGTTATAAAAAATGCAGAAATTAAACTCGGTGGCAACTAATAGTTCTTCTAATATGCAAAGTTCACATCTTCTTTGAGGGACTTAAACTTTTGATAGTGATAATCATATTTTTACCAAAATGTAAGTCCTGGACTCCAAGTTTTAAAATTCTAGCAAGACCTGTTTCAAGTAAAATTGTGCCGTTATCTTGTTTTTAATGACACAATATGTATGCACTCACCACCTGGGTAACCTGAACCATACTCATTGTCTTCCATTTCAATTCCCTCATTAAAAATCCATCTCTTGACAGCTTTATCTCTGGCCACCTGATATAAACAAAGAATAAATAAAATAAAGCTTTGAGACCACAATGTTTGGTCAATATACAGCAAGAATGAACATATTTTTGTATAAACCATACAACACAAATACCCAGCCAAAATATTCAATTAGACATAACATACAGACTGTTGGACAGGCAAGGGTTATACTGAATGCTCTTTCTACAGGAATTATAATGTCACAAGTATAGCATCATACAAACAACTGACCAATTATCAGAACAGAGATATTTTATGAACACAAGACATAAGAAAGAAACCAATAACAAGATTTTCATGATGGCGACCACTTTGGCTATTCTGAATGCAAGAATGGCATCACTTTAACTTCTCGTCACAATGGGAAAACTAGTACCGATAAGATTTTTTAAATGGCTGCAGTAGCTGCTATACTGTTTGTCAAATCGGCACAGTTTGCAGTTAGAACCAACTAAATATCACATGAAATCTTTTAATGCGAACCAAGGCAGTATCAATAAGACCATCCCTTCTGGAAGTAAATCAATAACAAGATTTTCAACAGAGCCACCATGGTGACCATTCTGGATGTCAGACTTGCACCAATTTATTTTAGGACCCACATGAGATCATAAGAAGTCTTGAGTATAAAGAACATGTTAATATGATAATAAATTCATATGGAGTAGTGACCACACTCCTAACATCTCATACTCTTCCTGAATATACCACTTTCATAAGGCTGCTTGAATCCCAAGGTCATAAAAACCTTAGTCCATCATCTACGTAAATTAGTACACATGTACACTGACTGAATCTTATCTTCTTTTTGCAATCATATAATGAAATCAAAGAACAAGCCAAATAAAAAAACAAAAACAAGGTATGTAAGCTCCAGTGCACTTTCAATGTGACATTATTGGCATGCTACCTACCTGGCAAAACCTCGACTGGTCTATAACCAGTCCAGCTTAAAAGGGCAAAATTAGATAAATATGGGGTGGATGGGTGAGATTTAATGAACAAATACAGGTAGGGCTTGACAGATATAACAAGCAAAATTCAAAAATATGGAAGATTTTTTGTATCCTTCATCTGTGACAGATGTCTATCAGCAATTTCCTGAAGTCCAGTCTCTAATTTCTTCCACCTGTCCATAGTTTTCCATACCAACATTGACAGCTGGTATTACATGAAAATGTTTTTAAAAAACTTGCAAGGCTGCCAGTAGGGAAATTAGGCTTTCCTAATGGAAATGAAAATATGTCAATGCTTTAGTGAAGCCAATGTCCATACATAATTTGTTATAAGAACAAGAAATCATATACATTACTTTTTATTCGAACTCGCCAATAAAGATAATAAAGGGGTATATCATTGAATAGATTTGTAATAAAATGTTAATTATATCCAAGTCAAAACACAAACATGTAAATATATATACGAATTGATTTAAGTGTGTCTGTTTTTGTTTATATTTTATGTTTGTATGTCTTTAATGAAATATGACTAGTTGGAAAAGGGTATGTGGTCTTTACTTTAATATGTACTGTCTTGTAACTTTTGTTGTATCACAGAGCGTCAGAACTCATTTTAAAATACATGTGGTGTTTTGTTAAAGATAGACTTTATAAGGAGAACTACTTAACGAAAATATTTAAAGGTATGTTTGATGAAGTCCTTTGTCCATTTGTTAACACCAGCTGAGCTTCAGAAGTTGTGGGAACTTGGATGACGACAGGCGAGCACAGCTTCACAAAAACAGGACATGTGCGACAAGCTGCTACATATAAAGGATTTGACAAAAGGTTAAGGATGCATGCATACATGCCAACCCCTGAGGATGAAAAAGTGTAATCCAAGTGGTCAAAAAGCAGAATCCAGGCAGAAAAAGTGTAATCCACAAAAAACATGCTAAAATTTCATTAAACAATGATGTATTTGCCCCTCGTCTTTTAACATCCTTTCCATTTCAAGTTTTCATATGTAGCACTTGTAGCTTTACACACATCGGCTTGAATCCATCTTAAGACTTTTAGCGCCAAATATTAAAATTCTTTCCAGTAGAGTCTCGTTTCTCTACTGGCCTGAAATAGATGTCACATGATGATGCACATGAAGACTCATGTCCTTATATTTAGAGGATTCTGTTATTTTTTTTATTTCAGTTTTTTTTTTGTTGCCTATTTTTAATCCATCTGTGACATTTTTGAAAGGAGATAATTTTGCTCTCATATATGCATTGACTAAAATAAAATATACTTTTTGGCACCAAATACTTTTAGACTGGTTCTGCAGTAAATATGAAATAGAACAAAGAATCTGCACGTAAAGATTAAAATTAGAAAACCAGTCTGTTCTCTCCTCACTAAGCCATACAGATGCTACAAATAGAATTTAAGGTGATAAGTTTGAAAGTAAACCAGGTCTGCTATAAATTGAGTATGATACTGTTAGGAAAGTGCACACAATTCCACTGACATGTGTATTCTGTTATTTTTTTATATTGTAGCTACGTAAAAGCCGTCTTTTCTAAAATACAGTCTGTGGGATTAATAGAATGTTAATAAAAAACAAAAAAAAGCAAACAATTGATTTTTCTGGAAGGTGGATATACCAAAAAAACGTAATCCATATATGTTTACACGTAACTTAGTAAAAAAAAAAAAGCGTAATGATTACGCCAAAAGCATAATGGTTGGCATGTATGTGCATAGGACAGGGTTCCTGAATTGGCTATTGTGAATGGATTTGCTAAAGCTAAAATTTGTCAGCAGGATAGTAAAGGCAGATGAGGATGATGAGATGGAGACAGATGATAATGAGAACATTTCCAATGATCTGAGCCCTGAGATAGCCACCATTTGTCATTCCGATATGGAAGACAAAGACTTTGAGTGATTTCCAATATTGGAGATGATAAAGTGAACTCTTAATCAGTATTTTCTTAATTTGAATGTGGAGCGGTTCTACCACAGGTAATAAAATGAATCGCAGCATTGATGTGTTTTCAATTATAATTGACATGTTAAATATTATACAACTGTTCATTTGTGTAAATTTGATATGGCATTTCACAGATATGTTAAAGTATAATAAAATATATTTATATTTATTTTTCGTAACTTTTCTGTTTTGTGTCTTAACTTTCTGCACATTTATGATTTCCTTATGGATAGCTTCATTTCCCGATTGCTAGCCTCACTGAATTTATCTCATCTATTGAATCTTGCACTCAAAGAGTGATTTCAACTGGAATAATCAGGTTAACACTTTAGACCCTTTAATTAACATGTACAGAGCATGCACAGCTATGTGGCTCTTGTTGCAATGTATATCATAATTAAAACAAGCATGGACTATTTATTCAGCTGTGTCAATTTGATAACTGAGTATAGCAGTGTCTTGTACAGGAGTAAAATCACAATCATACCAGTAATACAGAATAACAAAGAGTGATACCATTAATATTCATGAAACCGGAAGTTACTAGTGTAGAACATGAAGCCAAGTTATCGTCTAGCCTTGTCTTATACTCAGAATCGACTTATATATGGAAGAAGGATGGAAAATTTACAAAATTGGTGAAATCAACTTATACTCCACATCAACTTAAAGGCTGGAAAATACAGTAGTGGGAAAAACATGGCCTCAGTTAAAATCATACAGATGCCTAAACTCAGTTACAGTAGTCCTGAGTGGCTGAAAGCACTATCCGTTACAGATCACTGCCATCTCACCCGTCTGTGTGCGTTAGAGTCTCAGAATCGGCCAATGTGGGTATGTGAGAAAGCATGCCAGTAGCTTCTTGTGGGTCGGTGGTTCTTTCCAGGTGTTTTTCCGGCTTCTTCCTCCACCATTAATACTGACCGCCATGTATAGCCTATTGTGTGCTGAAAAATGGTTTTAAACCCCCACAATAACAACAACAAACTCAGTGAAGTATCACACTCTCAAGCACTTCAGTGATAGTGCTGAACAGCCCAAGAATAAATGAATAGAACTTGGGCATGCAGTATCTTTGCTGCAAAAGTTGTAGCTGTAGTTGTTTTAGGGTTTAATGCCATTTTTTAGCACAACCTAGGCTATACATGGCAGCCAGTATTCTTGGTGGAGGAAGAACCTGGGAAAACCTAGAGATGAACCACTGACCCATAAGAAGCTCCTGGCAAGCTTTCTCAATACCCACGTTAGCAGAGTCTGAGACTAGAACCCACGCAGATAGATATGAGATGGCAGAGATCCAGAACAGTAGGCGCTTTAGACCACTCTGCAAATCAGGTTCCCCTTGCTGAAAAGACGCAGTCTATAAAATCCATACCATGAAACATGGCCTATATTTTTGTGAAACATTACTTCTAAAGTACACTAAAATCAAAGCAGTAAACACCTCTGTGTAAGCCATACAATTCTGAGGGTGAATGCATTAAACCTTACTTTAGCACAGATACTGGCTGCTCCAACAATCTCGTAATTTGCATCTGCCTTAGCTGCTACTGTAATATCGATCTCGGGAAATAGTTCTTTCAACTTGGCCTGGTACTTTGCAGGGTCCCCAACTGTATCCACATATATCTTAAAAGTAAACAAGTATTAGAAAGAATGACAAGTCTCAACTGTCAACAGCATTGCTTTGATGTAACTTTCTGCTGATACTGGCATGAATGAGATCCCTAGCATATCAGACAAAAAAGTTTTGTCATACAGTAATATTTAAACAAATTTTCAGTTGAAAATACAATTGATGTAGAATGATCTCACCTTAAAAACCTTTACCACAACACCAAACCGTTATATTGGTGCTGTTGCAACTAGAAACATTGCCATTCATACATAGGGGTGATAAAAAATTTGACTTTCTAACATTCTAAGATATGAATAGATATAATTACAGTAAAACCTTTATTTACTTCTGGGAAATTTTACCTGACTTTCGATATGCTTAATTAAAAACCTAACTTGGATGATTTCTTAATTAAAAACTCAAATTTGTTTGTGTTATTGTATGTTTATTTTAATATGGGGTATTATGTCATATGGCAATGTGCATCTATCTTTTAACAAATGGAAAGTGACAGACACTTGTACAAATGTGTTACACATGAACAAACTAGCTATCATGCAAGTAAAGATGTCATCAAAAGACAGCAAACCTCTTTAACATTAACACCTCTGTCAAGGACCCTCTGAATTAAACGGATGGCACAGTCATGGGAAAGAATGTTCAGGTTTACTTTGGCTCTATTAGAATAAATAAATAAATGATTAAATAAATAAATGAATCATTACATAAATAAAAACAAAACAAATTTTTCTGCTTCACATTTGAGAATGGAATTTCTGGCATATAATGATGCAGACTTTAAGCATACAGTAATATTGTACTATACAGCTGCTTCAACCCTACAGTCGCTGAAGTCGAAGATCTGACTTCAATACAGCACCTTACCAATACTGACACCATTGTTATATATATATATATATATATATATATATATATATAATAAATTTGCACCACGCTGTCACTGGTTTGGTAATACATATACAAGGAAACATTTGCAGCACCCTGTGCTACACACAGTTTATGCTTTGGTTATGACCTTCAAAATAAGAAAGTTTTGGTTTGACCTTCAAAACAAGAAAGTTCTGGTTATGACCTTCAAAACAAGAAAGCGAGGGACTTCACATCAAGCCTGTGTTAAAATAAAAGCTGAAAATTTTTAACCAGAACCTTAACTGCTAAAAAGATGCTAGAAAGAAAATTGATTAGTAAATTATGTTACTCTGAGAATAACTACACAATCACATTAACATTAGTAATATAAGCTTCAAGACCTCTCAAATCCAGCAATTCTAGAACAATAAACATTTGGTCTTTCTTTCATATCCATGTACCCTAGAGAAAAAGAAAAGAAATTCTTACCCATTACCCCTCTTAATTGGTTCTACTTTAAGATGAGTGATATATCAAATGAAGATACTCGCATTTGCAGGGCAGTGTCAGAGTAATGTGAACAATTAAGTATTATTTACTAAAAAATCTGCTTTATGTTGTGAATATGATCCCCAATCTCGTTAATGTTACGAGGATGAGAAAATACATGAGCATTCAATCTCTATGCAGCATCCTTTGAGGTACGACTATCTAATATCTCTACAATAAAGGATACACCGCTCTACTAATATCACAATAGCACAAATGACAGTTACAGGTTAATGTCAGTACCCAATACCACAACATACCCATAAGGATAATGGAAGACTTTCTCTTGCAGAGCAAAAGTTCTTAGATGAATCCAGCAAAACGGCTAAACCCACACCTATGCAGAGGTTGTGCTGCCCTCAAAAGGGCCTGGTGCCATCTGGATAAAAACTTGAGAAGGTTGATCCTACATGCCAGGCTATGGCTTCTGTAATAATCACTGATCAAAACATTGTGTTTACAAGACAGATTCATAAAGTTTGATCCAATTTCATGGGCAGAAATTTTCATGAGGTCCAGAGATAAATTCAGAATACAGGGAACATATTCACTTCTGCTATATCAGGGCTTGAGGGGTTATATCCCCAGTTCTTCTTCATGCATTTAAAATAAATTTTTTATACAATGGACAAGGTTTTGCTAAGGTTGTTGTTGTAGGGTATAAAGCCATTTTTCAGCACACTATAGGCTATACATGGTGGCCAGTATTAATGGTAGAGGAAAAACCAGAGAAAACACCCGGAAAGAATCGCAGACCCACGAGAAACTACTGGCAAGCTTTCTCACATACCCACACAAGCCAAATCTGAGACTCGAACCACATGCAGACAGAGGTGAGATGGCAGTGTTCCATAATAGAGAGTGCGTTAGACCACTCGTCATGTCTTTAATCCACTGACAGGAGAGATGAAAGTATGTTGCTTAAATTTGATTTAGATCTGGCTATTTGCAGTCAGTCACATGATTATTCAAATCTCACAAACTACATGTCAATGAGGTCATATTGTCACGTGATATGCACAAAAACAAATTCCAAAAGTAAAAATGGGGTAACAAGGGCCAGAGGAAACTCTGACTATATTTCTCCTTGGTGGTGAAGACATTTTCAAGATAAGTTGTCGATTGGTAATTCAAATCAGCGTTGGTGGCGAATGCTTGGAACATATAGATATATTTAAATATGCTAAAATTCTTGCTACCGGGCCAACAGTACCAATCAGCTATAGTTCACTAATACTGTGACCAATAGTACCATTTCGACTCTCTCCCTGCAAAACAAAAGCATTATTACATAAAACTGACGAAGTGACAACAATTCATTGACAAATGCAACTCTACTGTTGCCTTCTTAAAAAATCTCATCAACTCCCTCAAGATATTAATCTGATTTTGTTTAGATGTGTCTGTTAACAACATTATCCATCTCTAGGTAAGCAGAGGCTTGTCTGGGGCATCTTTGGCATGATAAGGATCAATAAAGCAAAGCCCTACATGAGAAAATACTTTCAGGAAACCACACTCTACAAAAGTTCTAACATGCTTCAATACTGTCCTCACTTCTGCCCAAACATAGGACACAGGAACACATTCCCTCCGAATAAGGCATGCTATTGTTACATGTTGCTGAAGAAGTACATTCTGTACAGATCAGGCAAGACCCTTGTTCAACCTCCCTGACATTGTACTTCCTAACCATTGCTTCTGAGAAGATAATAACAATGAACAAACAAACATTGTTCTGAGAGTTTGATGCTTTACTGTGCAAAAGAAATTTCCAGTAATTCAAGACAAGGCCATTTCTTATTTTTAACTGCAGAGTACTGATTTCATCTCAAACATCATTAAGTGACAAGATTTTACAAATAACCACAAAGGCAGCCATAGCGGATGCAAGATCAGCGTCAAATTCATTGTGGACAAACGAATCACAATTTTAATGAAAACCCCATATTAACATCACCATCGCTATAGGAGAATTAGTGACAAGATTTTCCATATGTTCATTGTGGGAGCCATATTTGAGGTCACAACAGCATCATTTTCATTCATGACCAGCAAATGATCATAATTAGTCTTCTGGAAAAAATTTCATGTCAACTTGATTTTCCATTCCTGAGGAGTAGCAATAATATGATTTTAAGATGGCTGCCAAGGTGGCTATAATAGATGTCCGACATTTTTCTTAGTAAAAACATGACAACATAAGAAGTATTCTGGTGAAAACTCAATGCTGACATGGTTCTCTATCTAGGAGGAATTGCTGAAAGAGTTTCATTATGGCCTCTCTTGTGGCTCTATTGAATGTCAGAGCATCATAATGTTTATTGAAGCCCAACAAGACACAATAAGAAGTCTCCCATTCAGGAGGAAAAGCAATACCAAGATTTTCAGATGGTTACTGTTGTGACTAATCAGCTCAATTTCATTTAGGATAAACTAGACATCGTAAGAAATCTTTTCAGTGAAAACCCAATGCTGATATAACCATCCATTCTACTGGAGTAGCAATAATAAGATTTTTTTAGCACATTCTGTCCGATTTTTTTCTGTCAAAACCTGACAAATTAATGAAGTATCCATATGATCATTTCTGAGTCTCTTTCATGGAGAAGTTATTTGATGTTTCCTTGGAAATAGAGGAAAATTAATCTGAATTAATATTTTCATAGAAAGCTCTAGATAAAGTAGGTCAATTTTACCCAATACTGGCAGATCAAACTGGCCGAAAAATACAATGTACCTCCTGAGCATATTTGTAGAGATATTGTGAGGGGAGATAATCTCTACCATCCAGCCTATCAAGTGTTTGGCGTCATTCAACTTTTCAAAGATGGAATCCCTCTTCTCTTCTGTTAGGGTCTTAGAATCTGAAAAGAGTGAACTGTTTACATTACTGTTTTTTATAATTTCAAGCTATGAAGCTGCCATCAAAGCAGAAAGTTTATTCAAAATTTTCAGTACAATGTTACAAAAAAAAGACGACATTTTATGTACATTTTATTTGCATAAAAGGAGAACAATAAAAAACAATTTCAAAATTATTCTTTCTTCTTTGATAAATCATAGGAAATCCAGATGGATAAATATATAGGCACAACTTCATCACCAAACCAATTGGCCTCTCTTAAGCTTCATCTAGTGTACAAATTAAAATGAAAATATCTATTTCTTATTTTACAAACAGTAAAGACTAACATCAAGATATCAATGTTAACCCAACAAAACAACCAGTTCATTTCTAAAATGCAGTTTAAACACAATGACCCTCATGTACTTAGAAATAATGAGCAATGTAAAATATGAGCTGCATTTTTCAGACATGATTTTGTTCTCCCAGAAAAGCTGAAAATGTGAAAGGGGGCTTGGGGGGGGGGGGGGAAAATCCCCAACGGTGTTTCGAAGGGCAACGCCCCTGATCCGGGGGTTCGGGAGGCCAAAGGCCTTGGACTAAAAATGCATTTTACATGCATGAAAAGCTGCTCCTAGTGCAACTTATGATCATAATATGTAAGAAAATAATCATTTGAAAATCTAACAAACCTACCAAAAAATGTTCAACTTGAATAATTTTACAATATTTATTGTCACATGAATTTGTTCTCCAATACTATTGGTACTTAAGTTATTTCATGTGCATGTCAGTGTTCCATAATTAAATCAATAATTATGCATTTTTGCTGCCAACATATTACACTTCTCTTTTCATAACAAATATGTAAAATAAACACCCAAATACATCACATATATATAAATAATCTCATATATTCACTTGTCTTTTTGTCCACTTAACACAAACTGTTGATATGCCAGTGTAGCTCTTTTTGTGGCTTTATGAAAGATTTATTTAGTCTTCCTTTTTGTCACCAATGATTTTGTTGCCTCAATGTGCAATTGTTTCTTTTCCTTCTCAACGAGAGCCTTTTTCCTTTCAAGCTCCAGCTTGTGTTGGCAACATGCAGTGCACATATTCTGACAAGAGGGCTTCAATTTTTTTCTGTATGCAGCTTCTTTTGTAGGTGCGGTTATAGACCCTTTCAATCACAACTTCCGTAAAGGTGTAATGTATATCTTTATTGCAGAGGTCACAAAATGCCAGTCCTCGAGCGCTCAGTTTTCTTATAAACTGACCAACTCAATTTTCATCAACAATTCGTTCCAGCCATTCCCATTTCCTTACTTTTTTAAAAAACTTTTTCTAAACTTTTTGTGTCATCTGCCTCAACAACTAGGGACATGATTTTTTGCAAGCACACTTCTTCTTTCCATTGCCATCAGTTTCCTTTACACGAAGATTCATTGGATGAATTTAAACTTTTGACCAATCAGAATACTCTTTACGAGAGTCATGGGCTAACTAATATGAATACGTTACAAGGGTAGTTGCAGAATGAGACTGAACAGAACGGTTAAAAACCGGAAATAATCCAGATGTATGGCGCTTACAATGGAAACCTTAATATTTTATCTTATTTTATCACTTTTTGGGTGAAGGGTATGAAGTCTACATTTGTTATAGGCTCAATTGGCTAAAAGCAGTTTTAAATATGTTTCAAATATTACCTGCAAAGCCCAGCGTTTTGAGGTCTTCTTTCATGGATATTGGACTGTAGCATGTTCCATACACCATAGGTCCTGCAAAATATGGAAAACTGAATTGTATACAAAGTAAACTATATGCATTTTAAAAAAATATCATAAAAAGAAAACAAAAAATGTGTCCATGAAATATGAATGCTCCTCGACAGTACCTGAAAACTCACCTAACTGTTAAACTTAAAACTGAACTGGATAGATGCACTAACATAAAAGGAGAAAACCATGTGCCACTGACAGCCATGGACAAACACCATGTGCTGCCGACAGCCACTGACAATCACCATTGTGCCACTGACAGACAAGAACAAACATGATGTGCTACTGACAGCCAAGGACTAACACAATCTGCTAGTAACAGACAAGAATAAAAACCATGTGCTACTGACAGCCAAAATCAAACACCATGTGTTACTGACAGATAAGGACAAACACTGTCATTGACAGATAAGGACAAACACTATGTGACATTGTCAGATAAGGACAAACACTATGTGGCATTACCAGATAAGGACAAACACTATGTGTCATTGCCAGATAAGGACAAACACTATGTGTCACTGACAGATAAGGACAAACACTATGTGTCACTGACAGATAAGGACAAATACTATGTCATTGCCAGATAAGGACAAACACTATGTGTCACTGACAGATAAGAACAAACACTATGTGTGCCAGATAAGGACAAACACTATGTGTCACTGACAGATAAGGACAAACACTATGTCACTGACAGATAAGGACAAACACTATGTGTCACTGACAGATAAGGACAAACACTATGTGTCACTGACAGATAAGGACAAACACTATGTCACTGACAGATAAGGACAAACACTATGTGTCACTGTCAGATAAGGAAAAACAGTGTGCCAGATAAGGACAAACACTATGTCACTGACAGATATGGACAAACACTATGTCATTGCCAGATAAGGACAAACACATTATGCCATTGCCATACTTTAACACTACCCTCTCTGACGATGCTACTACCACTGGAAAATTAATTTTAAAAATCTTGTATCCTTTGCTGAGCAGGCAAGACGTTTAATGCAGACTACCTTTAATAACATTATAACATTACTTTTGAATGTTGGGTTATACATGATGTAACATCAATATGTTGCTTAAAAAACTCCCGAATGATTCAAAATGCAAAACAAGTTATAGTATTTGGGACCCACTAGCGAAAACCAAAGGTTACTAGAAATACCGAAATACACTCAAAAGCCAAACATATACCAAATTACTCACCGAAAATATTTATGATCTGTACCATCATGATACTCGTGAAGAACATTGTCTTTTGATCTGTATATGTTTGAATAATGATTTATAGCTCCATTCATGTAATGAAGTCACTCAGATGTACTTGATTGGACAGCTTTTACCTCATTTTGTATATCTGCTAGGCTTTTATTTACTTTTAAACACACAAGTATATAATATTACCATGGAAAATATGTAAAAACACTTTCTGGATTTTCAAAATCATAATCTCACCATTATATTTTAAGTTCTGACTGATTAACGATTAAACATACCTGTAAAATCTAGTATGACTAAGTGACATCATTACATGAACTATGCCAGAACTTGGGAAAAAGTAAATAATTCATGTCAAAATCCCTTAAATCAATATTTTTTTTATTTATTATTATTATTATTATTATTATTATTATTACTATTATTATTACAAATCACAACATTGAGGTGTACACTAATATATCAACCTGAAACATGTTAATAATTAAATTTTGGTTTTTTTTTAGCATAATTGTTAAGATGTTTCTAATAAGTGGAACATCAGGATTACAATTATATCCTTGAAGCCTTTCATTTTTAAAAACAGTAGGGGGGTTACAAACAGTTGGGTGTGCAAATACTGTGGTGTCAATTTTCAACAGGTCACATCAAGAGCTCTCCCTTTTATGATTATAACATACTGTATATATATAATTGAAGGGTGAATTGTTAGCAACAATCCAAATAAGCCTGTATGAGTACATCAAATTATACTGAAAGGATAGACAAGATATTATTCATATATACCTCCCTGTCAGCCAATTCTGCATATTGGGTAATTCTACACAATGATGTTATTTCTGTAAAGGACGGATCACGTGTTATTTTTGGTCTAAATGAAATTTGTATCAAGATTGAATAATCACCCTTTAATTATGTAAAGTGATATTCATAAAGCATACAAAAATATCCCAACATTTCTACTCTAAATGTGCATTAGAATGTGATTTCTATGTCAACATGAAAACCCGCTCCATGACCTTCTTGAACCTGTAACCCAAAAAAACCTATTTAATATTTATATTTTATAATCATACAAAAAATACATTTAAAACATGGAAATGTTTACCAATGAACATTACTGCATCTCAATTCAAGTTTCTAAATTTGCAAGAAGTTAACCCAAACGTTCTTTATCATCTGTTACCTAGTGTTGTTCCGATTATCGATTATAATCGATCATCAGTTGGTTGAGCAAACCAAAAAGATAATCGATTGTGAAACTCCATAATCGATTGTGTGTAAAGGGAGACTACTTTTTAGGTGTATGCAAAGCACAAAGGTTAGTAAAACTCCCAGCCACTAAAGTTGACCTGAAATTTATTAATCCCTTCACAACTAAAAATAAAAAAAACTACGATTCATAATTAGGAACATAGTCATTATTACATGGTCAAGTTGTTAAATTTTTCAGTTAATAAATTTAAACATTTTGTTGATTTATTTTAGTTGAATTGCAACATCTTTTGTAGTATTTATAAACAATGACAAACAAGAAAATCATATCCTTCTATACTTTAAATTATAGACACATCACATATAAAGGAAAGAATTTCGGGAGATTGTAGCAGTATTTCAGTTACATATGACTGATCAGCCATAAAAAGTTGCATTCATTTAACAAAGTTGTAGAACAACAGCAACACCTATGTAATATTATTGTCATTTTAAAGTATACATGTCAAATAAAAGAGATTACTCATGTACATTTATAAACATATCGATCTCTTGATCAAAGATACAACCGTGTAACAAAAATTAAAATTTGCTCTTAGTAACCGATTATAATCAATGATCAGTTGGTTAAGGGGAACTGATTATCGATTATGAATTTCTGATCGATTCCCATCACTACTGTTACCCAACATGACAACTTGTCACTCGATAAGGATTTGTAAGAAATTCCCAGGCATATCGTCTGTTTCTAAATTCATTAGTAATTTTTCCCCCATAAAGAATGTTGTAAACACAATACAGCCTAATAATTGTTGTTTCTCTTCCACATGATAGCTTGTTTTTTTTAATATAAAATGCTGAACATTCACAATTTGTTTTATATACAAAATCGGTTGTTTTCTTAACATCTCTTCCCTTTTAGTGGCACTGTTACATTAAATTTTGTAAAACTAGCTACAAACCTG
Organism: Unio pictorum; assembly: GCA_030141615.1. NCBI lineage: Eukaryota > Metazoa > Mollusca > Bivalvia > Unionida > Unionidae > Unio > Unio pictorum. The sequence continues at coordinate 7,959,862 of JARLTB010000122.1, forward strand.
ATCTAATTATTCAACTGAAATGCTGACAGATAAGAGTCCAAATTAATGGATTTCATTTCCAAAGCCTGATGCATAAACATATTTTTTCAACGCTCGCTATTCACAGAATAGACCGACATTTCTAGTTGTGGAAACACTGGTGTGGTATCTTTGTGTTCAAATTTAATATTCTTTTGAACAGACTGTTCTGGTGATTGCTTCTTTTCAAACAGTAAGCATTGCAGTATTTTATTTGCGTCAACATATTAAAATCGGTATGCATTTTGCACCAATATTGGTGATGGAAACCTTACATGCGTAAAAACCAGACAGCCATGTATTCAACCACATTTTCAGTGTCAGTGTCTTACCTGACTGTAACAATAACAATGTAACTAGAGGGCACTTTAGTCAGACCAAGTGCTACCATCTTACTATTTTTGTATAGAGAGTACACCCTCTTAATGAGGATCCCATTCTTTAATTTTTGATTGGATAATTTGAAGAATAATGGGAACATTTTACTTCATAACCTGCACAAAGGAACTATTTTGTTCTTTTAAACTATACATTACTAGAGGTGTATGGGGTGTCCTGGGAGGGGCTAATACCTCTGGCTGGAAACCAGCTGGTCAAAGGGCAGAAAGGCAATTCCCAGCAAAGCGCAGTGGATGAGATAAGTAGGAGGTCCTACTCATCCACTGCGCTCAGCTGTCTATGGCCATCTCGATGTCATACTGCTGGACACAGATGGTTTTGGGGAAGAGAGTAATGTCGACAAACTGTGCAACTCTTCCTCACTTCAAATTCACAGCACCAAATCTAACCATCCCATTTCATCAATCATTAAAGTGCTGTAGCAACAGGCAGGCGATGAAGCGGCAGGTATGAGTACACTGGCAGCCGTAGCTGCTAGTGTTGTTCCGATTATCGATTATAATCGATCATCAGTTGGTTGAGCAAACCAATAAGATAATCGATTGTGAAACTCCATAATCGATTGTGTGTAAAGGGAGACTACTTTTTAGGTGTATGCAAAGCACAATGGTTAGTAAAACTCCAGCCACTAAAGTTGACCTGAAATTTACTAATTCCCTTCACAACTACAAATATGAAACATTATGATTCATAATTAGGAACATATAGTCATTATTACATGGTCAAGTTGTTAAATTGTTGAGTTAATAAATTTAAACACATTTTGTTGATTTGTATCAGTTAAATTGCAACATCTTTTGTAGTATTTATAAACAACGCCAAACAAGAAAAACATGTCCTTCTATACTTTATATTATAGAAACATCACACATGAATGAAGGAATTTTGGGGGATTGTAGCAGTATTTCAGTTACATTTGACTGATTAGCCATACAAAGTTGCATTCATTTAACAAAGTTGTAGAAAACAAAAATAACACACAATGTAATATTATTGTCAGGTTAAAGTATGCATGTCATTAATTTAAAAGACATTACTCCTGTACATTTATAAACATACTGAACTCTTGATCAAAGATATAACTGTTTAACAAAAATTAAAATTCGCTCTTAGTAATCGGTTATAATCGATGATCAGTTGGTTAAGGGGAACCGATTATCGATTATGAATTTATAACCGATTCCCATCACTAGTAGCTGCAAGCCTGCACACAAGCAGCTCAGACCATTTGGGTCATTCACCACTGACATGGAGCATCAGTGGAGTCCAGCAGCCCCCTGAGCGACTGAGCAGCCCTTTACAGGAATGCACTGCTCACCTCCCTGGCATGAAAAGAGGCGCCATAAAAGGTGCCATAAACATTGCCTGCTCTAAACTTCCCGAGCCAGCATATCATGTCTGGCAAGTACCCTACTCCAGTCGTAAAAATACGAATAGAGAAAAAAGAAGATTGTTCCTCTCACACTTGGCTCATGGAATGTGCGCAACCTTAATGGACAGAGACGATGGGGAAAGAACCCAGAAGAGTTGGTCTACAGCAGCTTTGGAAATCGAAGGATCCTCAGCCAGAAAGCATCAAGACTGGTTTGATGAGAACTGTGATGAGATCAAGCAGCTGCTGGACGAGAAACACTGCCTCCTTCAAACCTACCTCAACAACCCCAAGTCCACCTGTATAAGCGCAAAGCATACATGCCAATCCCTGACAAGGAAAAAGTGTGATCCAAGTGGTCAAAAAGTGGAATCCAAGCAGAAAAAGTGCAATCCACATATAATATGTTAAGATTTCAATAAACAATGATTTATTTGCCCCTCTAGTCTTTTAACACCCTTTTACTGTTTCAAGTTTTCATATGTAGCACTTTTAGCTTACGCACACATCAACTAGAATCCATCTTAATTTAAGACTGAGCGCCAAATATTAAAATTCTTTCCACATGGCCTGAAATAGATGTCACATGATGCTGCACTTGTGTCTTCTTATTTAGAGGATTCTGTTATTTTTTGTTTCCTTTTTCTAATCCATCTGTGAAAGTTTTGAAAGGAGAAATTTTTGCTCTCACAGATGCATAGACTAAAAGAACATATACTTTTTAGCACCAAATAACTTTAGACTGGTTCTGCAGTAAATATGAATTAGAGCAAAGAATCTGCACGTAAAGATTACAATTAGAAAACCAGTCTGTTCTTTCCTCACTAAGCCATACAGATGCTATAAATAGAATTCAAGGTCGAAAGTTTGAAAGTTGAACCGGGTCTGCTATAAATAGAACGTGATACTCTAAGGAAAGTGCACACAAGTCCACAGACAAGCGAACTATTATATTGTAGTTATGTAAAAGCAGTCTTCTCTAAAATATGGTCTGTGAGATTAAGGGAATGTTAATAAAAAACGAGAAAACAAATAACGGGGTGTGGGGGTGTTGTAAGGTGGATATACTGAAAAAAAGCGTATTGACTACACCAAAAGCATAATGGTTGGCATGTATGGCTAAGGGAACTGCCAAGACTGACAACCACCCAGGATATATCTTACTCTCAACTGCAGGAAGGATACTCACCAGAATCATACTAAACCACCTCACTACACACCTTGACCATGGACTACTGCCAGAAAGCCAGTGTTGATTCCTAAAAGAGTGTGGGACCATCGACATGGTGTTTGCTGTGAGGCAGCTACAAGAGAAATGTCAATAGCAAAAACACAGACCTTTTCTCCATCTAAGTCGACTTGATAAAGGCTTTCAATACTGTCAGCAGAGAAAGCTTGTGCAAGGTAATGGCCAAGTATGGTTGCCCAAGAAATTTATATCCATGGTGCAGCATTTCCATGACTGCAAGCAGGCACAAGTCCAGGACAATGGAGAGACATCTGAACCATTCCCAGTAACCAATGGCATCAAGTAGGGTTGTGTTCAGGCACAGACACTGTTCAGTCTATTGTTCTCCATCATGCTGACTAATGCTTTCAGAGATGGAGAGGATGGAGTTGGCATCAGGTACCGTACAGATTGAAACTTCAATCCCAGGAGGGTTCAAGTGAAAACCAAGGTCATGACAGACACCATCTGGGATTTCTTATTTGTGCTCAGAAGCCAACCTGCAATGTATTGTTAACAAGTTCTCCAGCTCCTGCACAAGCTTTGGTCTCACCATCAGTACAAGAAGAAAGCCTTAAGTTGAGCCCAATGTCAATGGGCAAAAGCTCAACGTAGTAAACCGCTTCACCTACCTTGTCAGCACACTGTCACAGTGTAACTACTGATGACGAGGTGAACCTTTGTATTGCTTGAGCCAACGCAACTTTTGGCAGATTGTATGCCGACATCTGCAATAGAAGAGGATTCAGCATCCAGACCAAACTAAAGGTTTACAGGGCAGTTGTGCTCCCCACAATACTTTACACATGCGAAACTGGTCAGTGTACCAACGCCATACCAGGAAGCTGAACCACTTTTACACCACAAGTCTCAGGAAAATGCTCAACATAAAGTGGCAGGACAAGGTTCCAGAGAATGAGGTACTTGCCCAAGCAGGTAGTTTTGTTCCGATTATCAATTATAATCAATCATCAGTTGGTTGAGCAAACAATAAAATAATCGATTGTGAACTCCACAATAGATTGTGTGTAAAGGGAGACAACTTTTTAGGTGTATGCAAAGCACAAAGGTTAGTAAAACTACCAGCCACTAAAGTTGACCTGAAATTTATTAATCCCTTCACAACTAAAAATAAAAAATCTTATGATTCATAATTAGGAGCATATAGTCATTATTACATGGTCAAGTTGTTAAATTGTTGAGTTAATAAATTTAAACACATTTTGTTCATTTGTTTCAGTTAAATTGCAACGTGTTTTGTAGTATTTACAAATAATGACAAACAAGAAAATCTTGTATTTCTATATTTTAAATGATAGACACATCACATATGAATGAAAGAATTTTGGGGGATTGTAGCAGTATTTCAGTTACATATGACTGATCAGCCATAAAAGGTTGCATTCATTTAACGAAGTTGTAGAACAAAAGTAACACACAATGTAATATTATTGTCAGGTTAAAGTATTCACGTCATTACAAGAGATTACTCCTGTACATTTATAAACATATTGAACTCTTGATCAAAGAATCGATTATAATCGATGATCAGTTGGTTAAGGGGAACCGTTTATCGATTATGAATTTCTGACCAATTCCCATCACTACAAGCAGGTCTCCCCAGCATCCACACCATCCTGATGCAGTGCCAGCTACGCTCGGCAGGACATGTTGTACACATGCCAGACCACCGGCTACATAAGAGATTCTTCTATGGCAAGCTACAACATATCTGGATTGTCTTGTTACACTGTCCTTATAGATTTCTTTGAAAAGGAGGCAGATGTTACCAATCCCTTTTCTTTTTCACTTTCACAGCCTGGTTATATTCTCTAGTGATTGTTTCATTAATTAACACCAAAAAAATTGAATTACTGGATTTGCTTTTAAGATAAACACTATACCAAAAATGCTCACTTTATGGAGATTTCGTTTTTTTCTGCAGGCAATAAAATCAGCTACTTGCACTTGCTATGAGCAAAAACCATGAAAAGGAGTATACTTTGTTTGCTAATTTGTTATTTCTGATGCTTTGACCTTTTTAAAAATGCCATCTTTATTAACCAGAGATGAAATTTTAAATTTGGCACGTTATTCCTACTGATTGAACACTAATCAACCACTGCTCCAGTGGCCTAGTAATTAGAGCATCTGCTGCAGAAGCAGGTCTAGGGTTTGATCCCGGGCCGAGTCATATCAATGACATAAAAAAAAAAATAGAATACCAACAGCTGCCTTGCTTGGCACTCAACATAAGTGGTGCATAGAAACACCAGAATGCAATAGAAACACTGGAATCAATAGAAACACTGGAATGCAATAGAAACACTGGAACGCAATAAAAACACCAGAATGCAATAGAAACACTGGAACACAATAGAAACACCAGAATGCAATAGAAACACTGGAACGCAATAGAAACACCTGAACACAATAGAAACACTGGAATGCAATAGAAACACTGGAAAGCAATAGAAACACTGGAACGCAATATCTTATACCATAGCTGAAAATTATGAAATTTGTGACATTTTTGAAAGAAAATAACATTTACTATTAATAGTGTCTAATACAATTGGTACATGCTTTATTAATACTGCCATGATGAATCAACTTCGTGAAAATCAGAAATTTAAATAGCCATACAGTGGAAGTGTAACTATCAAGATTTATGAGCGGAAATTTATTTTAATGATCTAAATATAAATGCAAAATGGCAGGCAAATCATTTCTTTATTTATTTTGTAAATTAACTATCACAAAAAAATTAATTGGCCCGTGATTCAGAGTAGTCACATTTCCATATCGATTGTTCAATGATAACAAGAAGAAGAAAGTACACGCAGTTTTTCTTTTAAGACAGCTTTTCCTCAATACTCATTTTGGCAATGAGTCTGTATGCCAATGCCAAAGTCTTATCAGTTTAATTTATACAATTTGGGATGTGTTTATTCCTGTTGTTGCTACATTTAATCTTATTTTATTTCTGAGTGAGCAAGCCTTATTAATTATTTCTATATTAATTTTGAAACATTTGTGTTATATGAAACAAATACATTCTGAAATATGTTCCAAAACTTGTCTTTGTGTATTAAACCAATTTCTCCCACAATCCCATACTCTTCTTCAAATAGCAGAAGAGGTTTTAAAAAATATCAACGAAAAATGGAAATGATTTTACACGCCAATCTTGCAGGTTTCTTTGCATTTATCACGAATGATTCATGAGAGTTACCTATGCTGGTTGCACAAATCTCACACATCACAGATTTTAAGATAATAAGAAAAATGTAATTATTAATAACCACAACATAATGATAAACTTAAAAAATAAATATTAAATCAATATTAATGTTTGTATTATTAATAACTGAAGCATTAAACTCGTGTATAAATTGCAAAACACGCTGTTAATATTAAATTTTATTATTGTACGAACGTTTGCCAAAATGCGCAGTTTCCAGCTTCATTTTAGTTTGATGCTATAACTGATCTGCGTTCCAGTGTTTCGGTGCGTTCCGGTTTTTCTATGCACCCAGCATTAAGAGGTTAGTGTTAGGACTGGTCGGCTCAGCATAATGTGACTGGTTGGAACATCATGCTACAAGTCTGCTGCATGATGCCCCAGTGCTAGACATCACTATAAACTTCCTCCAGACATCATAGCTATATGATATAAAATTGTTAAAGCTACGTTAAAAATCATAATCACACATCATACTAATCTCCCACCCCGAGGTCAAGTACCTAGAACTGGGCCTCTTCCTGCCTCGTCTATACCCAGCCAACATGGCTCTTTCATTGTGCATTCTGGAACGTCTGATTCTATAAGAAAATTTTTCGTATTATCTTGCTCAAATCCAGTTTGGTCCATGTCGTAAGTTCTACTGGAGAAGTACAGATTTCGCGGCCTTTTAGACCGGTTCTACAACGTATTTCTAGCGCCGTAGATTTTCTTAACAAATTAATCCAAGTCCGGTTCAGAGCCAATCAAAGCAAATGCAAACGACCGACGCATTTTCTTAAAAATTAGTAGAATAATCTCTCTCTCTCTCTCTCTCTCTCTCTCTCTCTCTCTCTCTCTCTCTCTCTCTCTCTCTCATACACATCATACGTACAACACATACATTATTTTTGAAAACAACGATTTAAGCAGATATTAAAACGTTTTACACGATGTGTGTGTGTATATATATATATATATATATATATATATATATATATATATATATATATATATATATATATTCTGCTACCTTGGACGTTGCCATGCAGTACTGTTGTAGACAGACTGTTGGCTCTAGTGACATGGCAATACCATTTCAGCTTTCTCTTTTAACAGTGGTGAGGAGGTCTTCATAATGGCCTACTTTTTGATGGTGTTACGCACTTCTTCATTTGTGATGTGGTCCATGTAAGAGATGCCAAGGATGGTTCTGTAGCAACTCATTTCAAGTGCCTGGGTTCTTCGTTGTAATTCTGCTGTCAGAGTCCATGCCTCACATGAATAAAAAAAAGATGGAGATGACTAGTGCTCACAATAGTCTGATTTTAGTTTACAGACAGATATTCTTGTCTCTCCAGATGGGTATTAGCTTGGATATATAGCTGTCGTTGATTGTGCTGCTCGTGACAAAAATTATGCTCTTGATATCCCTCTGCGGTGATTATGGAACTAATATATTTGAACGGGCCTACTGTTTCCAGTTCCTGTCCTCTAACTTTAATTTTGGCTTAGATTTGTTTGCCACTATTTGTCATCAGCTTTGTCTTCTCGGCGCTTATCTCCCTGTCAAATCTGGAAGATGGAAGATATTTCGTCCACGTTCTTCGCTAAGGTGGCAAGCTCGTCTTCACTGCTTGCCAGCCCATCTATGTTGTCTGCAAAGCGTAGGTTGGTGATGTTACGCCCCCCAATGCTGATTGTCCCACAGTGGTTTTCCAGGGCTTCGCTTATGTCGCGCTCTAAATAGATGTTGAACAGCATGGGTGACACGAGACAGCCTTGATGTACTCCAACTGTTGTCTTGAAGTAGTCCCCCACAGAACCTTGAGCAATTACTGCACTGGTAGCCTTGGTGATCATCTATTTGATGGTATTGGTCAGCTCTTGGTCCATGCTGTACTTCTTCATTGTGGCCAACAATGCCTCACGACACACTCTGTCGAAAACCTTTTTGAAATCTATGAATATATGATAGATGTATTGTTGATGTTGCGAGTACTTTTCACACAGAATCCTGAGATTGAATATTTGTTCTGTTGTGCTTCTTCCACTCCGGAACCCAGCCTGTTCTTCAGCGATTTTTTTTATTCCACTTGTGGTTTCAGTCTGTTCAAGATGATCTTCAACATCACCTTGCTAGTATGGCTGATCAAACTGATAGTTCTGTAATTTTTGGCACAGCTGCAGATTGCCTTTTTGGTGAGTGTTATAATTAGTGACTGAGTCCACTGTGTTGGCCATTTACTTGTCTGCCAGATCTTGCTGCAAAATTTTTTAGTAACTCTCTCATTAATTCCCCCACCCACCCACCCACCATTCTTGATAAGTTCAGCTGGGATGTTGTCTACTCCAGCTGCCTTCCATTCTTCAGTGATTTTATTGCTGATTCCACGTCTTCTTTGAGAATGGGGAAATCATCATCATGTGTGGAGTGTGGAAATTAATGCACCTCTGGGTCTCCTGTGGACGGATGGTTGTAGAGTTCTTTACAATACTCAGTCCATCTATCTGCAGTGTAACTTGCTTCTGCGATTGCGTGCCAATTACAGACAGTAAAAAATATTTTAATAATGTAGTAGAAAAGGGTGGCGATACAGTGTAAACACAAAAGGGTACCAAGGCATGAATGCAAATATTATTATTAATTCATATGTTTAAAATTATGTACCCGTAAAAGTAGTATTATAACATACCCCATATTATACAGGATCAACGTTTATGGAGTATAAGGGGAATTTAACATTAGGCCGCCATTTTGAAATGTGTTTTTGTGACAGTGTAATACTATGCGTCAACCTGCTCTCGTAAGTTTCATTACGTGCCATCGAGAGCACAGTATATACATTGTTGAAAAATTCGACCTCAATCGTGACCCTATGAACTCTGACGGGGCTTTAACACTGACACTACAATGTAACATTTTTAGAAGTGGTTGATCTCGTAGGGGGTTACATTGTCACACTGATAAATGTGGTTTACCTTAATAGTTCTAGACTCGTTTGAAATAGAGACGCAAACAGGCATCCTGTGTTAAAAAGAATCACAAGTGGATACATCCAAACGGTAATTTGATATGAGAATAGTTATTTACTATCTAGCATTTTAATTATTTACTATCCAATACTAAGTTACCTACTATCCAATTCCTCAAATATACTATCCAAAACACGATGTATAGTGACCAAAATCTCACACCTACTATCTAACGAAACAATTAGGATGTAAAAGAAGGGGATGAAACAAACACAAACATACAATCATACATAAGCAGAGTAAGTGTATGAACTGTTTAAAGACACACATTACACACACAATCATGCTATTAGATTTTGTTAAGAAGACAATGACATACACAAATAAACAAAAACAAATATTGGCATTTCTATCCCATGTTTACTTTCTTTTAAAACTTCGACCTATGCTTGTAAGTGTCCGAAGTTCATACTAAATCTGGAGTTTAGTGTCAAAAGGCTGGAACGTCTTTAATTTAGAGACAAAATTGTATCAACTGTCTTGTCATCTTTATGAAACACAAACTCACAACGTTACTAGGAAAAAAGATCTTGACTTGAGTATCGGCTTTAATGGTTTCCACTCGCCTATAATACGAGAATTGCAAAGAACAAAAGAGCCGTATATCCCATAGCATAATACGTCTGCAGATTTCGGTCGATTACTCCCAATAAACTACACAGAGCCAGACCTACCCGCGCAGTATACATCTGCAGATATGTGCATGGAATAGATTCGCCTTATAAGTATGTAAGTTAAGAATAAACCCAAGTCACTTGATTTTGGATGGGAAAAAGCTGTCAGAACACGTGAAGACCATTGGTTAAAATTAGTTGTAACAAGTCATGACTTAAAAAGAGAGAGAGAGAGAGAGAGAGAGAGAGAGAGAGAGAGAGAGAGAGAGAGAGAGAGACTTTATTATTGTTTACTCCACGTTTGCGAAAGTCAAATGTTAATTTCATGTACAGTAAATGCAGGAATTGTAACGATGTAATTTGTGTCACACAGCACATTTTCAACAGAGATGAAGAAGAATGCAGGATGACAAAATACCTGCAGTTACTCATCAATATTGCAATATACCATTGGTTTTTAGAATCCAGTAAATGAAAAATTTGACTGACTGAAGCAAAATTACAACTGGCTGCCAGTGAGAATTGTATAATTTAGAACTAAAATTTCTAACCCCCACCCCAGAACTTCATATACAATTTGTAAAAGATTAAATGTATGCACCTTTATACTTAAAAACCCGATATCTCGGCTTATCATAGACACTTATAACGCTGCAAAATACTGTTGCTTTTTTAAAAAAATGGCAGCCTATTTTTACATCACCTTTCGTTAAAGTCATGATATAAAGCAAAGGATGTTTCTAAATAACGCATAACGCCAGGAATTGAAGTTGATTCACGAAATAATCCTTTATCTCATTCGGTTGTTGATGCAATTTAAGCACATAAGAGTTTGTTTCACTGCTCAAAAGTATAAATTGACCTGTCAGATTGTGACATCGCTCTACCTATATCGTTTGCGTACGGAGTTGTTTTTAATACTATTTATTGCAATGGGAAATGTTGATTTCTTTTTTTCTTTTTTTTTAAAAAATTATTATAGTATAGAGTACCAAATTTGACAAAATCATGTAGCTTTGGAAATATTGGAATGGAAAGTTTTATTTCTTTTCATTTCAAATAATTCCGGCCAAGGTTCAAAGTGTTGGGGCTTGTCACCATATTTGACAAGATCCTGTAGCTTTGGAGATATTGTAATGGTAACGTTTGAGTTCATTTCATTTTACATAATTCTAGTAGAGTACCAAATTTGACAAGGTCCTATAGTATTGGAGATATAGTAATGGAAGGTTACTTTGTATTCTAAATGGAAAACCACGAGTATGAAGAAAAGGTAGAAAACGGTAATATGGACAGGAATGATAAAACCGATCAGCAATCCCTGTATATCGATAATGCAGAGCGACACGTCGGAACTCAATACAATACTTTAACTTACTACGGAAAAAAAACAGCGACTCAATTTTGCTGTTTTGTTTTAAGGTTGAGACATATAGTTATATATTTTATATCAAACAAGTAGCCTCGTTAGAATTAGTAATGATTTCTGCGTATTTTCCTATTTTATTTAACTGTTTATAAAGGCATATTCCGCTATGTCGACGTCTTCGTCCTTTCCGAATCTTCTGGAGTATGGAAATTCGATAGGTGGCAACCTAATTATTCTTGGAGATTTCAACTTTCACTTTGACTGTCCTGGAAACCCATACACGTCAAAATTCCGAGATTCCATTCGTGTTTTCAACCTTAAACAGTCAGTTAACCAACCCACCCATAAACTTTGTCTCATTTTAGACTGGTTAATTCATAGACCTAGTGATAATATTCTGCAATCCACCGTTGTATCACACGAACTTGCATCAGATCACCTCTGCATTGTATACCATCTTGACGTATCAGTCCCTAACCCTCCACCTCAATTTGCTACTAAGAGAAACCTTGGTATGATAAATAGAACCAAATTAATGCATGACATCCAAGAAAACCTAACAACTTACTTACATCCTACAGCAGAACAACTCGATAACTGCCTGCGTTTATTGCTTGAAAAACATGCCCCAGCCACCATATGTTCTCCATGGTATAGCAGTGTTAGGGACCAGCTTTGCACTGCTAAAAGACATCGCCGAAAAGCAGAGGGATTTGGCTTTCCACCAGACTCACTATTCATTAACAAATCTATGAAGCCGCTAAGAAGAACATCACAAACAGTCCATTTAGCCAAATTATCCCACTACAGTACTAAGATCACGGAGAGGTCCAGCTGCAAAGAGCTCTTCGAGATAACTAACAAACTAATGTCAAGGAACAAATGTACACCACTTCCAACAACCTTCTCTCCACTAGAACTACCAGACCAATTTGCAAATTTCTTCGATGACAAAGTACAAACCATTAGAGATTCACTTGACAGCACAATTTCAACTGATTCGTCACCATACGGTTATGATACAGAATTTCAGCGACAACCACTAGGAGCATTTGAACCTGTTTCTATTGATTTAGTACGGACAATCGTGATGAAAAGTGCACCAAAGTCTTGTGAACTTGATCCAGTTCCGACATCACTGCTGCTTGAGTGCTTAGACCCAAAATTGCCTTCATTAACTGATGTTATTATTATCTCTCTCTCGTCGGGAGAATTCCCATCATTTTTCAAAACTGCCATCGTAAAGCCTATGCTGAAGAAACCAACACTTGACCATAACGATTCAACACTTGACCATAACGATTCAACACTTGACCATAACGATTTAAAGAACTACCGCTCAATTTCTAATCTCCCGTTCATATAAAAATTCTTAGAAAAAGTTGTTCTAATCTAACTTGTATCTCATTTGAATTCAAACAGTCTTTTTAGCAATGTACAGTCAGCATATCGCCTTTGCCACAGTTCTGAAACTACTCTTCAGAAAGTATAAAATGACATTCTCTCTACTTTGGATAGCAGAAAGATAACAGTCCTCGCCCTCCTTGATTTGTCTGCAGCATTAGACACAATAGACCATGATATATTATTTGTTAAATGCTCTTTATCTTCGAAAACTTCGGAATTTTCTGTTGGAAAGACAACCTAAAGGAAAATTCCGAAAATTTCCGGCCAAGGTTCAAAGTGTTGGGGCTTAATTTAAAATGATTAAATTTATAATATCCGGTATGTATTGTCAGTTTTATTGGTTTTGTTATGTACCATTTTTTTATTTTAAAAAATAGCTTAATATTTTGCTTGCTTTTTAAATTATGTTTTACAGTGGTACATTTGTATATGTAACAGGCTGTTAGAGTTTAACCCGAGTACGAACACATTAAACGAAGAAATCTCTTAAATATCGCGTGAAAGAATGACGAAAAGGTCATTCAGTAAATGCAGAACAATTAAAATACAATCATTCAATCGATGATACATATGATTTAATTGAATTATCTTATCCTCTATTAAAATAAGCAACGTAAATAAAAGTATCAGAAGCAATGAACCCAACATGCGAGCCTAAACTACTCTCTCTCTCTCTCTCTCTCTCTCTCTCTCTCTCTCTCTCTCTCTCTCTCTCTCTCACACACACACACACACACACACACACACACACACACACCGGATTCAGGGTCGCTCAACCTGGTTACTTTGCAGTTCTGGAAAAATCTGTTAGTTCGTGGATGCGCTGTGAATACGAGCTTCCAATCTATGAAATTTCTGACATGTATTCAATGATTTCTATGTTGCCATGGAAACAATGTGTAGCATAAGTTATATACAAATTGAGAGTATTTGACCGTAGGCTGCTTGCAAATGTTATATACAAATTGAGAGTGTTTGATTATATATAGGCTACTGGTATAAATATTATATAAATTGAGTGCTCTGCCATCGCTTGCTTTCAGTGTAAATTATTTCTCAATGGAAAAAAACTTCTCGTTTCCAATCCTTCGATATTTTTCCAGTGTTTGACTGTCGCACTACTGATAGTTATTATTCCAAACTCTGTCACTCCAGTTTTAAGATGTTATGCCATTTTGCTGACTTCATGTAGTCGCAAAAGGCTCGCGAATGTGATGAAAAGTAACCTTTCGCAAAAAATAACGTGTTATGTAGTATGATGGTATAATATATTATAAAATAGAAAACAAATTACTCCAAATTGGAACTTGCAAGGTCAATGCCATTTGTCAAATTTCACTAGGGTGGGAGTATCGCTCTGGAATACCCAAAGGCTTACGCCAGGATGTTAGGGGTGAGATGGTTTCGTCTATGCGCCCTCCAAGACCTAAAATTTCCAGCGATTTCCCGGTGGATTGTCTCGGCAATCAGTTCAACTCTATATCGCCAATCAAGATCTCCAGGTAATATGATATCAAACATACTGTAAACCTTCATTCAATCCGAAATTAATTAGAACATGGTTTTAACGTGAGTTTCTAATTATCCACATGCTCATCGCAGTTTAGAGGCCAACTTATAGAAAACTTCACATTGGTTTTCATTCGGATTCCGAGAGTATTGATTGGCGACAAACTTCACAGAGCGACGCTTAACTGCTCTCGTGTTTGTATATTAAACCTAATACCTGCCCTACTTTGCTTTACTAAACCAGTCCATTTCTTCCGATTCAGGTTAAATGACTTACTAAATAACTCAAATATGGTTTATAAAAGTAAGCCTAGACAAACCAAACATTTATGATAACTTTCAATGCCATACTGTCTTGCTTTAATTCTCAGTGTAGTGATATATCAAGCTCTACTATGATGTGTTTGCAGTGGATTATTGGCTTTAGGTGAATTTAGACGGATCACAGGCACATATAAACAGATGGATACGGTACCTATTGATCAGGCCACCTGTATAAGATCTGTTCTACCTGCTAGGTCAGCTTCAGACTGATGTTACCAGAATCCAGCTTACCTTGGATTTAAAACAGGGAAGATGGCGACACAAAATACAAGGTTGAAGTTCTAACCATTCAGTTTGATATATTCACGTATGGATTTTCCAGGTAAATTGTTTCTCTTTTCATTGAATGAACTAGATCTAGAATTGTATTCTGTAACTCGAGTTTGTAATGTTATATCCTTTTGTGTTTGACACTCCGATTTGTTCAATATTCAATAGCCAGATGTATGTATATAGTGATTAAAGAGCTTCAACTTTGTCTTGCAGAGATCTTCCCTTTTTTGACATTACCAATATTTCAATGTAAAAGAAGTGGAACATTTAACATTTCTGGTGCCTTAATTTTTCAATGTAAAGGTTTCGATTGATGCTTCGTATGAACTCGTCTAGATTTATTCGTATATCAAAGAGCCATTGTATTAGCTTTTAATGTATACTCTTTGTTAAAATATATTTATCATACATCTAAATTTGTACAGCACGCCGTCGACATCTAAATTTGTACAGCACGCCGTCGTGATCATGTATAATAAGTAAAGAACAAAGGGTTAAGGCAAAATTAAACATAGATTGATAAATCTTCACCTCAAGTAATGAAAACATAATTCTAAATTTTTTGACAGTGAAATAACATAGGGTTCCCAAGAACCAACCATTTAAATTTTTCGACGGTGTTGTGAGTGGTGGGGATCTGCGATTTTCATTGAAGCTAGGATATTTTGTTTAGTTGAGACTAATTGTTTTTCAACAAATATAATGTAATATAGTAAGGTTCTTTATTCCAAAAATAGAACATGAGTATATTTTTAAGCTATTCGAGGACCGGAAATTTTGTCATCTACCCACCACCTACAGAAAAGACACACACACACACACACACACACACACACACACACACACACACACACACACATTCATTCATTCAATGATTTGTTTTAGGACTGTAAAGATATCCAAAGAGAATGAAGAGAGGACCAGGCTGTCATTTTTGAATTGTTATAATGACATGTCTTCAAACGTACAAATTCTCAGTTTTGTCTCTTTCATAGACTTGTCTATCTTCCTCGTCCGAATTAGACGTGTGAGCTTTGTCGACTTACCTTTGTATACAGTAAATGTTGGGGGTGGGGTGGGGCTGTCTATCAAAGCCTTTAATCTTATACGTGTACGCGCTAGTTGGGGTAACAATATTAAATTACTTCAGCAGGTTATCGTCGGCTCATTTATTACAGTATCATTAAATATCAAGACTGGAACAATAGGTGTGGATATTACGATTGCATGTCCATATAGGTGATTTTGAACCCATTATTAGCTGTATATTGTATCATTCGACACTCCCAGGTAAATTGTTGAAGTTGACTTGACCTAAACAATATGTTTGGATAATGGGGATTGCAAACTGAATGTAGGTGCTTGCTTGTGAACCTACATTAATAATATACCTGTATTATTCGACTCGCCCTTGTATGTTGTTGAAGTTTAACTGTGTAATTCAATGGGGTATTACCCTGAGGGGAAAAAAGAGAGGGGGAATACAGATTGTTTAAACAACACTGGATCGACACATTTAAGAAAAGTACTAACCAATTTAATGCCTTGTACATTTTCCAGTATTGCTTTGAGAGAGAGAGAGAGAGAGAGAGAGAGAGAGAGGGGGGGGGGAGTGGCTTTATTTTTACTCGTCCCCCACCTCATTGAAAATAAAAACCTTGATTTTCTTGTTGAAATTATCCATATTTCATTGAAATTAGTCTGAATACATGATTGAGTTTTGTTAATAGTATGTATCAACTACAAGGCGTGTATGCTAATTAATTATTTTCCATAGAATCATTTGTACATGTCTTCGTATCCGTAGACCTTTATATATATCATTCTCAAGATGTGTCTTTCAAAGTAACATTTTTCCTTATCTTTTGATAATTTCTTCTACAAAATTATAGCTGTCCTTAAGTTCGCCATCTGCCCCAGAATAGTTGCATCCATCTTTATTAAACAACTTTTTATGATTGACCGTATTGCTTTTTATGTACGTTGGGTATTAATAATTTTTTCACAGTCTTGAAGCTCGTGTGTTCGTGACGTGAAGTTATTCTTTGAAGATTAATTACATTTACATGAATACGATCATTTCTTACTACAGTGTATGGAAATTTGTTCGGTTGTAGCACGTGCTACTCATGTTCCTGTTTTTCAGTAAAAAATAAATCAAGCCGCAAATCAGAAAATAGCAGAATTGGCTGGTGAAGTAGAAGAAATGTAAATACAAGCCTGATAGCAATGAAGTGGTCTTCGTGTTAGACGATAACAATTCTAATAAAATGTTTAAACATATATCATATACAGTGTTTGACATGGATGCACCATTACTCAAAGATGAATCTATACGCAATAATCAGTATTATTTTTATGACGCACGACATATAGAATCTATGTTGGGGTTTGGACTGATACAAGGCAATCTCTTTCAAGGGGATTAACATCATTTGTCTCCCCACGAGGCTTCCTCGAGTGAGGAGACATAATGTAACTGCTGCGACTGAGTTTTCCTTGTCTCGGTTCAAACCCCAACGTAGATTATTTTTCTCACCCAAAAAAGAGTTGGGAGGCTATGAAGAGTATAGGTCTAAGGACTATGTGCATGGATCAGTGTTTTTTAAATAATAGTTCATTTCACATAGCATTGAGAATTGTATCCTATTTGTATCACAGTCATTTTCTAGGTCAGCGCCATTAAATGTAGCTAACAGTATAGAATTTATTTTAGACGAAGTATTTAATAATAGTTGGTTTTGCTTTAGCTTTATTTAATGACGCTGACCTGAAAATTTACTGAGCTAGACTGCAGATGGGATAAATTTGACCATGTTTTGTGGAACGAACTAGCATAATGCCAAAAGCTTGACATATATGCGCGAGTCTCTCTCTCTCTCTCTCTCTCTCTCTCTCTCTCTCTCTCTCTCTCTCTCTCTCTCTCAATGTTTTAAATGATGTGTTCTCGGAGATGGATTGACCTTAAGTTATGATGTTTTTGTTATATATTTGTTGTTGATTGATTTAAAAACAACTACGTCTGACACAGCAGAAGACAACAAGGGCTTCGTTTTTATAAAAAGTAGTTCTGAACGCGTGGACACTTCGACTGATTCGACTGGTCTGAGATGACTAGACTAATGAGAAAAAAGGTAAGCTTAGCAAAACTGATAGATTTCTCTGTCGCATGGGTGAGAAAATCAAATCAGTTCAGGATACAAGTAGATATTTCTTACTTACTGATTGGTTTACTAAAGAGGAAGGTGAATGTGTAACAAAATGGCTGATATAGCATATAACGATGATGTTAGGGTTGGTTTTGTTAATAATGGAATTATGGTGTTGTTTGATAGCGCTACATATGACTGATGGAAGAAATATCGAAATAGTAAAAAGAAAAAAAGAAGTTGATATTGCTACAACGATAATTGGCATAGCAAGACATTTCTGATGATTATTCAAGATCAGTTGATCCATCAAATGATGTTTGCTAAAGAGGCTTCCAAATAATCCTGATAATAAAAACGTAACTATTGGTAGTGTAAGAAACGCTGCAGGAACTGACGAAACATCCGCAGTAATATCGATGAATGATGATTTAAACTTAGTATTCTTTAAACGCCGATTAATGTTAAAAGGTGATAGAAGAGGA
This sequence comes from Unio pictorum, assembly GCA_030141615.1. Lineage (NCBI taxonomy): Eukaryota > Metazoa > Mollusca > Bivalvia > Unionida > Unionidae > Unio > Unio pictorum. The sequence continues at coordinate 7,978,268 of JARLTB010000122.1, forward strand.
TTTCCATGTGCAATTCCACTAACTCGCATCTTCGGATTTTTTTAGATATGTTATAAAGGTTACTTTTTGGAGCGAAACATAGAGTGTTGCTTTAGACTATAAAAAAAACAACAGGAGTTCAAATAATCTTTTCCCGAGTTCCATTATAGATTCAATAAGAACAGGTGGTATATTTCTACTTCTTGCAGCTATACCAGCATTAATAGCTGCTGCTGCACAAGCTGTCGCAAACGCTGCTGCGTTGAATGCTGTCGGATCTGCTGTCGGAAAGTCATTAAAGACAGTAACATGAAAAGGATTTAAAAAGACTGAAGGGTCTAAGACTAACGGGAACTCCGCATTCATGGTACGGAAAATATATGATAAGTCCAGGAACAGTTCGTTAGACACAAAAAAATATTCATCCAATGTAAAATTTTGATTCATTTCTTGATTCTGATTTTTTTTTTACAAAAATCTTTTTAGAGGTACATTTATGCGCGATCAATTACCTAACCAGTACAATGAAGTTGAAACCGGTATCATTACTCATGACAATATTTCTGATTCGGGTACTCACTGGATTGTATACGCAATTGACCCACGTGTATTTTATATCGTACGGACTTCTTCCGCCAAATGAATGTGTTTTTTTTTTATAAAATCTTTTCCGATCTGATATTCAACATTACCAAAACAGACAATAACGGATCCGCCAATATGCGACTGTTAAACAATTGCTGTTCTCAATGCTGTATCAAAATCAACCAGACCACCTCATAAAGTTGTACACAATGATACAAGTAACCGCTATCTTTTTAAACAGATCTTAAAATAATAATGGTAGATATTTACGAAAGATCATCCTCTAAACAAAAGCACACAACTGTCGTAATATCACATGAAAATATAGATAATATCATTAGTGACGAAATATCGGAATTACTAAATCTTCCAAATGTAGATTAAAAAAGAATTGTTGTTTTTCAAGGTAAACAAGGAAGTTATCAAACGAGTAATCTTTCATTACATGATAGTATCGTCTGAATTAATTGAGTAACCGAAAACAGCTCAAATGTGTTTGATAATAATGGAAACATTCAGCCCAGTGTTGTTATGTCAACAATATCAGATAATATTCGCAAACGAGCACATAAATCCGGTGATTCAATGACTAGCCCTCTCATTATTACTAATAATAAAGTTACTGGTCTTGACGAACTAGAATCAAACAATGACGCTGCAACGAAGAAGTACAACGATGATAGGGATTTCCTAATGATTAACGCAGTCAAGAATGAAGTAATCAATCTTAGATCTGCTTATTAAACATGTTCTTGAGTTTTCGTAGAACCGTGAATTGAAACATTAATGAGTGTTTTGGAAGCCCAGCGTTTAACAACATTAAACTCGTTAACATGAACAAAATCACCGACTATGTAGTATTTACAGTGGCTTCTGGATCGTATTGTAGTCACCGCCTAATAAATGCATTAAACGTCGCGCTGATGATACCGAGTTATACCGGCTGTCAGTACTAGGGGTTACAGTATTTACGATATCCACCACAATCCCACGGCGTTATCCGCTAACAAAATCTTCTGGATCAATATTAGTGTAACTAGATCAAAACTAACTGGGCTTGATTTACTTAAATAATGAACGTACAACAATTTTATGCATAATCAGGTGCGTGAATGGCTAAATTAAAAACAAATAGTTGATGAGTATACAGCAAAAGTAAAAACAAATATCGCTGACGTGTAGCTGTCGTTGACATAATTGTATATTCGGTGTCAGCTGTCATCGCTGGAACAGGTGTTTTGCTATGAACAATAAAATTGCCAGTGATGGCACCAGTACTTGTAACAATTTGTGTTTCAGCTGCAACAATAATTACTGGTATTCTTAATATCACTGCAAAAATATCTATAAATAGAGAAACTAAACTGCACGAGTACAGAATAATATTACACACAGCGACTGTAGCCTACTCCAAATTATCATCTCTGATATCATCAGGCCCTAATGACGGAATAAGATCAGACAGCAGAGAGTTCACAGATATGACTAAGATTTATTGACACAATATAGATCCATATTTTTTATTATGTTTCTGTAACATGGATATAACTGATTTTTCAGCGACACGAAAACGAGGACCAGTCAAACATCATCCAGTGTTACCAAATTCTATCAGAATGATAATAGGTCCAGCTGGGTCTGGTAGAATGCAATTATTACTTAATTTAATAAAAAGATGGCTCAATTGCGATAAATTATATTTAGTGGCACCATCTGTAGATATTCAGAGATGCTACAATGTTCTTCAAGATTTGTTAATGAGAATTCAAACGTTTTAAATGACGAATTTGATGATATTATTAATTTTATTACCGATATTGATGAAGTGTTGATGAACTTGATATATTATTAATAATTTAATTGATTATGATGATGTAATGCTGGACAAACAATCAAATCCCGCAAGAATACTTTTCTGAGGCAGACATAAAAACACCGATGTGATTTATGATACTCGTTGGTATACACAAATATCAAAGGTGATCAGAGACAAATGTAATATTCTAGATGTATTTAATGGAGCTGATACACATACTCTACGAAATATTCAACAGACTCGGTGTAGCCGAGACATGGATATAATTAAATTTGAAAACTTCTTTCGCGGGCACAGTCAACACCACATGGATTTATAACAGTAAATGTACATGATCCTAGATCAAGATATCGTTTAGGATTTGATCTTTGGACTAGATACTTATATAATTCAAAGCAGCGGAGAGGGCGTCACGACGAGTAAACTTGCGTAATCCTTTTTTTTCTTCTCAAAGAAGACAACGACAATAACTTACAAAATAACACATTTAGAGAAAATCTCGTTTAGTTAGAGGCTGCGGTTTGACGTTATTGACCTGAAGTTTCATTTTTTTAAGAAGCCTTAGTTTGAAAAAGAGGCCTTTTGTACAGTGGTGGCATCGCCTTCTCTGCTGCTCAAAGATTGTTCTTGTTTACCCTGGACAGACCAACCATTTTATATGGTGCAATGAAAACAAACACATAAAAGATTTGATAGCTTTGTTCAGTAATAATTAGATTTGCAATTATCTGATTTTTTAAGATCTAAGTGCAACGATTGACTTCTGACATTTCTGAAATGATATCATACTCTTTTCTTCATCCATACATCTCTCTCTCTCTCTCTCTCTCTCTCTCTCTCTCTCTCTCTCTCTCTCTCTCTCTCTCTCTCTCTGAGTAAATGTTCCAATATAATCAACAACGTGAATTACGCCGTAATTGTAAATGTCGGATGCATTTATAACCTCTTAACTGGTCTATACCAGCGTTTGAGGAAGTGAGTGTTTGGTCGAGACGTTGGATTGCAAGAATGTCATGTTTGCTCGGTTGCAGTAAGTCCTTTTCGCGCAAAAGATCCATTTTACCACTTTATATTTAACATAATATATTCCGTGTTATTTGGTCTTTTTAAAAACCAACATTAAAAAGTATAATTTCATTTGTGAAATAAAATATTGATTGAGACTATTAGTAAAAACATCCAAGGTCATATTAAAGAAGGTAAGTCATTTTTGCACATTATATCCATCCGATAAATATGCCCCAGCCACCAAGCGTAGAGTATCAATTCAAATGTGTTCGCCCAGGTATAGCAGTGTTAGGTACCAGCTTCGCACTGCTAAAAGAGAACGCCGTAAGGCAGAGAGGCTTTTGCTTTCCACCATTCATAAACAAGTCTATGAAGCCACTAAGAAGAACGTCACAAACATAGTTTATGTAACGAAATCAGCCAACTACAGTATTAAAATCATGGAAAGTTGCAGCTGCAAAGAGCTCTTCGAGATTACTAACAAGCTAAGGTCAAGGAACAATTGTACACCACTTCCAACTACCTTCTCTCCAGTAAACCTTCCAGACCTGTTTGAACATTTCTTCTGTTTCAGAGTACAAACCATAAGAGATAAGCTTGACATCATCATCATCATTATGTTCATCAGTCTATTGACCTATTGTGGTCGTTGATGCACTGTACTGCTAACCATCTGACCTATTCCCTCCACTTGTTTCGATCATGTTACAATGCCTGTGTCTCCGCAATACCTTTCCTGGTCCCCTGTTTACCTCTCCTTCTGCCACCCTGGACACTGCCCTGCAGTATTATTGTTGATATACTTTTGGCTCTAGTGACATGGCCATACAGCTTTCTCCTTTTGACAGTGGTGAGGTCTTCATAATGGTCTAGTTTGTGCCTGATGGTGTTACACACTTCTTCATTTGTGATGTGGTCCATGTAAGAGAGGCCAAGGATGGTTCTGAAGCATTTCATTTCAAGTGCCTGGATTCTTCGTTGTAATTCTGCTGTCAGGGTCCAGGCCCAACCTGAATACAAAACGATTGAGATGACTAGTGCTCTCAATAGTCTTATTTTAGTTTTTAGACATATATTCTTGTCTCTTTATATGGTTCTTAGCTGTGACATAGCTGCCGTTGTTTGTGCTGCTCGTGACAAATGTTCTGCGCCCTTTATCCTTCTTCCGTGATTATGGAACCAAGATATTTGAATTGGCCCACTGTTTCCAGTTCCTGTCCTCTAACTTTAATCTTGGTTGAGATTTGTTTGTCACTATTTGTCATCAGCTTTGTCTTCTCGGCACTTATCTCCATGTCAAATTTGGAAGATGTTTTATCCAGGTTCTTCACTAAGGTAGCAAGCTCGTCTTTTCTGCCTGCCAGCCCATATTCAATATTTGTTCAGTTGTGTTTCTTCTACTCCGAAACACTGCATGTTCTTCAGCGATTGTTACTTCTGCTTGTGGGTTCAGTTTGTTCACGATAATATTCAGCATCACCTTACTTGTCGTCATTTATGCTGCGATACAGAAATACCGCTCAGTTTCTAATTTCCCATTCATAAGAAAAATCTTAGAAAAAGATGTTCTATCCAAATTTGAATCTTGTCTGAATTCAATCAGTCTTTATAGCAATGTACAGTCTGCATATCGCTCTTGCCACAGTACTGAAACTTCTCTTATAAAAGTAGTAAATGACATCCACTCTGCTTTTGATAGCGGGAAGATTACAGTCCTCACCCTACTTTATTTGTCTGCAGCATATGACACAATAGACCATGCTATATTACTTTACCGTCTCTTGCATGTATTTGGCATTCATGATATTGGATTACTGTGATTCAATTCCTACGTCTTCAACAAGATACAAATTGTGTCCGCAAATGGAATACACTCAAGGCCAGTTGATATATGTTGTGGTGTTCCAAATGGGTATGTTCCTGAACCTGCTTAATTCATTATGTACACTAAACCACTCTTAAGTGTCATAGATCATCATCCAGCGCCTCGCCAATTGTACGTTGACGATACCCAAATATATCAATCAAGCCACCCAACTGAAGTTTATGCTATCATCCAAGGTGTAGAGAGGTGCATTTGTGATGTGAAATCATTATTGACATGTACTAATCTGCAGATGAATGATGATAAAACTGAAGCCATTTTGATAACAACACAAAGATTTTCTCATTCACATCCTTTACCTCAAACAATAAATATCAGCAACACCAACATTAAATCCTCACAGTCAGTACAAAACCCAGGTGTTACTCTGGACAGTACTCTCACATTGTACCAACATGTCATGAACATATGAATGGCTGAATATCTTGAGCTGAGACGCATCAGGTCCATTCGCAGATATTTTTCAGTTGATTCCACTACAATAACTTGTATGTTCATTAGTACTTTAAAGACTGGACTATTGTAACTCCATTATGTATGGTACCCCAAATTAAGTAGCCCAAGTTTCCAAAGACTTTCATACAACTTCAGTTGTAAATTAGAAAGCCTGACGTGTCCGTTTACTCTAATCAATACAAGACCACATATAAAACAACATGCCAATTATCTGTAAACCACACATTTGCATGGTTTCTCTTCATCAGGTTTCTGTACCGCCAGCAGTTCATGCCGTAGAAACTATACAGCTCTCCCCTAACACAGAGCACTATTTTAACCTCGCCACCTTAGGCCAGCCAATTTATGGTTTCCAGTCACATTTCGCCACTATAATTGCACCACATGACATAAACGGTATCTGCCGAGAACCTTCTTATTTATTCTTTTGTGTAATTTGCCGGTTTCCTACCTTAAATACTGTCACTGCAGTCACACCAGCAATGTACACCACTAGATTTTAATATGGACTATGTTACGACAGGGACATTCATTCGATTTTGGACTGAATTCACCAATGTTGAACTATGGCATCATGAAAACTCACTAATAATTCACTCCATGAGGTTTGTTTCTAGTAATTGGCTAATTATTTTGGGCTAAGGATATTTCCATTGCACCCAATTCCAATAATCACACAAGTAATCACACAAATCTAAGACTTCCTAAAAACTGGAATCTATCAAATACGCATACTCTAAAGTGATTTCAATACTATAAAGTTGATTTAATTTCAAAGTTCGCCCCAAATATAAGATTTACTAAACAGTGAGACAAAATCAATCATCTGTGTATATATATATATATATATATATATATATATATATATATATATATATATATAGAGAGAGAGAGAGAGAGAGAGAGAGAGAGAGAGAGAGATTTCTTCCACATGGAAAATACTATAAAGTTGATTTAATTTCAAAGTTCGCCCCAAATATAAGATTTACTAAACAGTGAGACAA